>PVJX010003102.1:0-13863 GCA_004027295.1 Dolichotis patagonum
GGGGGGCGACCACCGGCCCTCGAAATACGGCTGCCGCTCTGTAGCAGGTCAGGCTGTAAACCATGCACCGGGTCCTGGAGACCAGCTCAGGCATTTCTGCACTGGTTACATGTGGGAATGATGACTTTCTGGATCTGTTGGCTTGAAGAAAAGGTATTAGTAGTGTTAGTTTTGTTTTTTAAATTTTTTTTTGTTTGCACTGGTACGTGTTTGCTGCGTGGAATGGTTACCATCACGGGAGCTGGTATGTGCACATATATTAGTGTTCTTCTGGTTGTTCATTTGTTTTTTCGGTACTGAGAATCAAACTCACGGCCTCACACTTGCCAGGCAGGCTCCGTGCAGCTGAGCTATATCCCTGGTCCCCTAGTGTCACTTTTAAAAATCATGTTTATTGTGACCCTGAAGCAAGGCCAGCAGATTGCTGTAGCTGCTGGTTTCAAACAGGAGCCTAAAGAGAAATCTTTCTGTGGTCTGTTGGCTATTTCAGAACTTTGGAAATGTAATGGTCAATTCATCAGAAAGAAATAGCAGGTGAGTATGGCAGACTTTGGGGGCCTGCAGGGGAGAGACCCTGGTGCCTTGGGACCTGCACCGTGTGGTTGACTCGGAGTGCCGGGAGAACAAGGAGCTCCACCCCTCTCTGGGGGGCAGCTGTGAGTGTGGCAGACTTTCGGCGGCCCGAAGGAGAGAGACCCTGGTGAATCGGGACCTGCACAGTGGGGTTGACTTGGGGTGCTGGGAGAACAAGGAACTCTTCCCGTCTCTGGGGGGCAACTGTGATCCTGCCTGCACGTGGGCTGAGAATCAGACATCTCATGTCGTCCTGTCCTCCATCCCGTGTCCCCCTCCATCTCCCCCTTGCCTAACAAGTGGGAGCCAGTGAACTACACATCTTGTGAAAAGATTGGCTATGTTATTTAGTATGAGCTCTCCATATGCAAAGATGAGGCCAACCATTGGGAAGAAAACAGGAGACAATATGACAGATAGTGAAGATCTCTGGTTGTCTAGCTTTGAAGTTTATGCTTCAGAAGTTATGTCCCATTCTGTTCTGTTTTGTTGTGTTTGATTTTACTCCCTTTTAAAATAAAATTTAAAATTTTTTTTTAAAATCATGTTTATTTCACTTTTTAACACAGCAGCTGGAAAAAGCTTAGCTACATGTGTGGTGCGTGTTCCATTCTCACTGGGTGGCGCTCTCCGTTGTAGGTGTGGGAGCCACTGAGGGCAGGAGAGGGCAAATGCACCTCGTGAAAGACCAGTGGAATGACTAGGACTGCATGGTCTCTGCTGAAATTCTGCAGCTCCACCCATGAAGCATCAGAGCCCGCAGACGATCTGTAAAAGTGCACATAAATAGCTGTGTGGCCGTACTTTATTTGTGGAGACAGAAATTTATTTGTGGACACAGAAATTTGAATCTCATAGAATTTTCACATCACGAAAATTCACATCATGAATCTTGTTTGATTTTCTCCCAATCATTTAAAAGGGAAAAGCCAGGCTGGGGATTTAGCTCAGCAGCACAAGTGCCTGCCTGGCAAACACGAGGTCATGAGTTTGATCCCCAGTACTAACAAATAAATAAATTAATAATAATAAATAAATAAATAACGGCGGGTGGATTGTTCATCCACCCGCCATCCATCCAAATGAGAAAATCAAGCTGGAGCCTCTGAAAATTCCCTTCCAACATGAGCCGGATAGGGCAGCCTGGCTGCAGAGCACTCGGTCCGGGGGAGCGGGTGGGCATCAAGCGCTGCTTTCTAATATTATGTTTGAGGAACCTGAGTCTCAGAGAGGTCACGCAGCATCACTTGGTGACGGAGAAGTTCCCAAGCAAAGGGAGCCCTTCCAAGGGGAGCTGCGGCTCTACCGAATACCCTCTAGCTCCTCCCTCCATTCATGTGTCCTTCTGTTCCCCATAGATGTCTTGGCTGCCTGGGGGCTCTGAAGAGTGGGACACTGATTAGATTTGGCTGCTGACCTTGAGGAACCCAAAGTACAGGAAAAAAGATATTTCAAAACAGATACCCTGAGCGAGGGACCCAGACATACAGAACTCAAAGAGGAAATGAAAGGAGAGATGGTAGGAGAGCGCGAGATGGGGAGGGGACGTAGAGAAGACCGAGAAAGGGGAGTAAAAGGGACCAAGGTGCAGTCGTATTTGTGTATGTATTGGTTCCCCAACATGAGCGCAGTTATTATGTATCACAAACATATACTAATAAAATTCTAAAAATAAAAACAAATGAAGAAGAAAAAGAAAACAAAAGCAAACGGCCATTGCAGGCGGGAACCTCCTGGACTGGTAAAGAAAGGACCTGTGCGGAGGTGTGGCCAGTCGGAACAGGTGGGAATTAACCAAGCAGACAAGGGGAGAAGGGCTCCAACAGCAGGACCAGCAGCCTCCAAGGCCGGGGTACAGAGGGGTGAAGCAGCTCTGGGGGTAGAGGGGGGCTTTGGAGACGAATGTGGATGGCTGAGCAAGGCCATTGGCAGGCAGTGTCTGAGTCGAGGCCCTGCTGGGCTTGTGGTAGGTGGAGAGGAGCACACACAGGGCCCAACAGCCAGAGTGAATCTGGGGAATCGCATTGCACCTCGCCAGGCAGTGGGGTGAGCAGAGATCCTACGAGGTGGCCACATCTGGAAAAACACGAGCACTGTGACATGGCTGGGCCCGAGAAGGAAATGTGGGGAGCCCCAGCTGCAGGCATTAGGGTACCAGACAGAGGTGAGCAAAGTTGGGGCCTAGCCCTAAGGTCAAGATTGCCCAGCTCTGCCATTTCTTCTCAGCCTTGGTCTTCTCAGAGGTGTGGAGAGAGAGGAGGCTCCAGGGTTTCCCGTACGAGAAGCTGGACACACAAGGCCTCAGCTGTGAGCACTCACAGGCCTCCCAGGTCCCTGCTCCAGCTCCCAGCCCACTCGGCTCCAGGCCTGGACTCTGGCCAGGACGCCCCGCCCCTGTGGCAGACACAGTCTCTCGCTGGCTGTGCCCAGCTTCTCTGTGTAGCGCTGTGGTTGTGCTTGCGATTGTGACTGTCAGCTCGCAGTCGTACTCACTCCCCTGCTGCTGTCTGTGAGAAGCGGCAGCACCACGCCCAGCTCCGTCCCAGGCCCTGCACAGGATGTCAGCATCCTGCCGCAGGGCAGGGAACACGCCACCCTCTCCAAGACCAGCCCCAGGCCTTTGGGTTCTTAAGTCTCTCTCCCTACCCCAGGTTCACTTTCTAAGTGTTCTGCGTGTGCAGGATGATACGTGTGAGCAAGCAAAATACTTTGTTTACAAATACATAGAAACAGCTGTGAGCCTGCTCGGATCAACCCAGGATTTCCGCTGCAAGGCTGCAGTGGGCGCCTGTGCCTTCCCGACCCGGAGCGCCCTGCACAGAGCCTGGCCTTCGCTGGGATCAGAAAGGAGTGTGGAGGGAGGGACAGAGGTGACAAGAAACCCATTTCCTATTTTTCTGTACCTTTTAAAAGTACCAAATATATGTACCACCTATTTTTTAAGTTTAAAAATGATAGGGGTGTTTCTGCTTTTTTATAACCAACTCCATCGTGGGCTCAGTTCCCAGTTTTGCTTTCAGCACCGAGCACATTTGTCCAGGTCTCGCTTTCCACCCTGTGGACTTACAGCCCTTCTGCGAGCTGGTCCTCCCAGCTGCAGGACGAGTGGCCCTTGCCACCATCCACAGGAGAAGCTCTGAGAACCACCTATCTACTGGTAAAAGATTTCAGGATCTGGGATGAAAGAGAATATATTAACACAGATCCTCCTGCTCTTTAAATCTGCATACTTCTGGGGAAATCTAATACAAAGGCATCAGATCCACTTACAGTTGCTGCACCAAAGGGCAATGTCAATTAGTGACATTAACAATTGTCATTTTCTTTGTAAACCGACTTGATGACCGGAGGCTGCTGGAATCCTGCTACCTGAGTCTTCTGTGTTTGAACCAGGACATCTCAGCCTGGCCCACCTGAAACAGACAGGGAGGCTGCCCACCTCGGTTACAGGTCCCAGCAGAGGTTAGGACCTGGGTCCCCAGGGCCGCCTGGATGGTGCTGGCCGGCCGGTGCCCAGGGCTGAGTCCCTTCCCCCTTCCTCCTCTGGCGTCCTCTTGCAGGCTGGGGTGCACAGACAGACACCCAGCGTGACGGCAGAGTGAGCGGCTGCCTGGCTGGGTCCAGCGATCTTGGCGTGAAGTGGGGAAAACAGGCGCGCAGTCCCTGGTGGGATTCCAGCACAGAAGGAGCCCTCACATCAGGCAGGAGTCCCAGCAAACCCCTAAAGCATGTGTCTCCCACTCTCTGAGTGGAGAGTGCTGAGACACATCTGCAGTTCCTTCTTCAGGGGCAGAGAGCAGGAGAAGCAGTGGCAAAGCTTGCTTCTCAGGCCCTCTGAGTAGAGGACTAAGTCTCGTCCCTCCCCAGCCTGGGTCGCCCCAGTCCATTAAGCAACGGCCTGGGCAGCAGAACTGGGGTCCGCAGCCGCAGCCTCTCTTTACCCTGCACGTGTCAGGGGGCGCTGTGAAGCTGGCCACCGCTGCCCGCTGCCCACGGGGCTGGTTGCCCAGCTGCCTGGCTGCCCCGTCTCCCCGCAGTAACCAAGCCCTCGCCCGCCTTCGCGGCTGCCCAGCCCTGTTCCCATTGTTGCCCCGTTTCCATTTGCTCCTTTTATTCTCCAGGTTTTCCTTGACTCTGATGTTTCTCCCCCTGCTGCACAACAAGCCCTTCTGATCTCTGTGAAAGGCAAACCCATGTCATTCTTCCAAATCATCATTGTATGACATGTTTTTATATCAGCTGGACAAAGGAGCTATTTGATCAAGGGGTATGGTGTGTGATTGTAAGAAATTCAGCTACTCGGTGGCAACCATTGTTCCTCTAGCGGCTCCCTGACCCCATTCTGTGCCTGGAAAAGCTCCCTGAGCGTGGCCTCTATTCAGGGAGTAACCCCAGTCCCCAGCGCGCTCCAGGAGCATGCTCAGCTCTCCTCCCGCTGTCACCGATAGCTGCCCACCGCCACCCTTTCACTCTTGCATCAGCATCAGGTTTCCAACCCCACAGCTGTTATCACCGCAGAGCCTGGGTTAGAGATACAGGCTGCTCTCTGCTCTCCCTCTTATCTTGGAGAAATTCAACCTTCCTTTGAAATGATCATTTGGAAATTACCGTCTGCTGCTCTCTGCGCAGCAGGCTGGGCTTCCTCTTTTGTCCCCAGGAAGAGGGCGCCTCCCTAGCTCACCACCTCGAAGGCCCTCCCTCTTGACCGGCTGCGGTGGCAGTGGTGGTGTGGGGGCCTCACCCAGCCCCCCAGGCTCAGGGTACCCTGAAGGTGAGGCTCCCGCACATGCCCTTGAAGCACTCACAGGGCACCCCGGGTCCCTCTGCTTGGAAGGCCTCCACCCACCTTGGGACACGAGAAAGGAGCCATGGGTCTGCAGACAGGTCCACTGCATCACCAGGTCCTCATCCGTGATCCCAGGCCACTGAAACGGTGTGAAGTGTGCCCAGACCACTCGGGCCTCATTAGCCTGTTAACGACCCAAGTGGCCGGGACACTCAGACCAAACCAATCCTTCAAAAAGTCCAGTTTGTCAGTGGCAGTGTTAGGTACCTGTGATCCCAGCACTCTAGGAGGCTGAGGCAGGAGGATTGCAAGTCAAGCCCAACCTGGATCATTTAGGGACTTAGGAAGACTGTCTCAAAATTTAAAAAATTTTAAAAGGACTGGAGATGTAGTTCAGTGTGAAGGCCCTGGGCTCAGTCCTCACCACCATCATAGATAATAGACTGATAGATAGATGGATAGATGATAGATAAATAAGGTAGATGTCCAGCCTGCTCTATGTTTGCGGATCTTAGCTTCACACATCTATAGAACAATTCAGAGAATACCGGAAGATTCTTTTCAAGTGTCTTCAAACCAAACCGCTTTGGGATTCTCCTCGTTATGCCTGTGCTCATTAACAGAGACAGACGGTTCAAGATCACTCACAACCAGCGCCTCACTCTGAAGCTTCTGGTTCATTTCCCCCCGGCTCATTTTTAAATTCATTAAGTACTGCTTTTCCCTAAGAAGCTGGCATTGGATTAGACTGTTGTAATTTGTCTGCAACAACTGTGTGGAAGTCAGGACCTCAAGCCAAGAACTGTCCAACCCTGGAGTCCAAAGTCCAAAGCTGCTCCTCCGCCCACTCCACACCAGTTTCCTGTGTCCGGAGCCAACAGAATGGCTTTTCCAGTTGGGGCCTGTGTGGCTTCTCCTGAGTGACTTCTCTCTGGCCCTGCAGACACCCACAATGCAATATCAGAAATACGAGGAGTATGGCAGAGAGCTTGCCTAGCGTGCACAAGGCCCCAGCTTGGAACCCGGCACCACAAACAACAGACAAACAAAAACCACAAAACAGTTCATGCCCACTAGCAACCAAAGGCACACACGGCAGGGCTCTGTTCACAGGTCCAGGAGGAGTAACCAGTAGCTGCCAGGGTTTAAGGAGAAGGAAGGATACAGGGTTTCTCTTCAGCGTGATGAAAATGCTCTAGAATCACAGTGGGGATGACTATGCAACTTTGTCAATATACTAAGAAGCACTGAACTGTACCTTTTAAAGGGATAAATTTGTGATATGTGAATTCTGTATCTACAACGAAAAATAAAAAAGTGGGGGAGGGGAGGTGCCACCTAGAAAGTTTGTCACCCAGCAGAGCGTGGTGGTGACGCCTGTAAATCACAGAGCGCAGGGAGCTGAGGCATCCTGTGGCCAGAGCGGCCAGGGACCTTATGAGCTGGGATTCTCATCACTGCCTGTCTCCTCTGTTCCGGCATCTCCCAAGCCATCCGGGACTCTAGCTGTCTGTGGCCCTGCTGCTCTCCCCAGCATCCGGCCTGCCGCCTGAGCTCGATTTCTTCACCGGCTCTTTCACTTACCAGCCGATTACGCGGCCCCTGGCGGCACCTGCAGTACAGCAGCTGAGGAATACAGATGGGTTTTCTGCCCTGCAGAAGTTCACCATCCAGGGAAAAGACTGGCACTGACGTCTAAGGCGGTGAAACCCTCACTGGTGTAGAACAGTGTGCTGGATACTGGGGGCTGGGAGTTGCCAGGACACTCGCCACCCGATGCTCCCTCCAGGGGGACCTGATAGGCTGACTCCTGGCATCTCACATGAACGTCTTCTTCCTCTCTGGTGCCCTCTCACCCCATGGTGTCTGCCCTCAGGGTCCCATCCCCAGCAGCCCCCCAGGCGTCACTACCGCGGCTCCAGAGCCTCTTGGCTGGGGGCAACGCACGGCCGGCTCAGACTGCCGGCCGCTGGGTGCTGTCTCGACCTCTCCTCCTAAGTACTTTGTGTTCTTGCCCACTTTTCTGCCCACTTACAAAGGCTTATAAGGTTAAGCCCCTCACCCAAGGTCACACAGCTGATTAGTAACAAAAGGCAGGCTAGAAACCGTGGATTCAGGCCTCAAAGTAAAGTCCTTCTGAGCTTCCATTGAGGGGTTTATTTTCCCAACAAAGTGCCTGTGACCCAAAGAGGGAAAACCCAGGTAATCCCAGGTCAGGTTTTTTGTTTTGTTTTTGCTTTGTTTTTTGTAGTGCTGAGCGTTGAGTCCAGGGCCACTACCACTAAGCCACATCCCGACCCTTTTATTTTTTATTTTAAGTTCTCGCCGAGTTGCTCAGGCTGGCCAAAATTGGTGATCTTCCTGCCTCAGCCTTCCAAGAAGCTGGGATTATAGGGATGTGCCACTATACTTGGCCCCCGGGTCAGTGTTTTTGTTGTTGTTGTACTATTTTAAATTTTTTAAAAACATTTTATTTTAGTTCTCAGCCCATGGCGGGGGTAGAAGTAATAATGAGCGAACGGTTGGTCCCTCACCTCCTGTGAGGCTGCAAGGCCAAGCGGCATGGCTGGACACGTCAGCTTGCCTGTGGAGTCCTGGTTCCAAACCCATGCACCAACGCTGCCTCTGAGCCTGAGCAGGGGCCGCGACAGGGTTTGTGTCTTCCGTGATCAGGAAGAAAAGTCCACACTTCGGGGAATCAGTGGGGAAACACTCAGAGGCTAAGAACTCAGCTGTAAAAGGCCAACAGATCTGGATTTCAATTCTGGCTGTGTGTCTTTGGAGGAAAATTTCATCCCTTTTCTGAACCCCATCCCATTTCCTCAGCGATAAATGAGGGTGCACAGCTTACCGTGAGGATGAAGCCCTCGTGAGGACCCTAACAGCTCTGGGTGCTGCGCTGTTAGGAGGGTCCCAAGCAGGTGCCGGAGGCCGTCCCTGAGAGAGGTGCGCTCTTAGCAACAACAGCAGCTCTGTTATCATTCCTAAAATGGTCTCTACTCTTTGAAGGGTTTAAGGCTCCGGGGTTGCTGACCAAGTCTCCCCAAACCATGTTTGCAGCCCTCCTATTGGCCCCATGATGAAGGGCAAGACCAAGACTGGCCTTCATTTATTCACCAAAATCTATGAAGTACCCACTGAATCCAAGATCTCCTGAAGAACCCTGGTGCTGAGGAAGGTGCTAAGAAGCCCACTGCAAGCCATCAGAGGGTGTGACGGCAGTCTCGAGGGAAGTGCAGGAGCTCACCGGGCACGCGAAGGGCCAGTACATGGAAGAGGCTAGAATATTTAAGAAATGGCAAAAAAATGTGTATTACAAGAACATTCCAGAAAAAGGGAAGGGAAGTCTGGAAAGCCAAGGCCAGCCTGGGAAGGCCCCATAGACCTGGCTACCGAGTTTGGATTTTGTCCTATGGACAAAGGGAAGTGGTGGAGGTTTTGAGCTGCAGGGGACCGGACACACTCCTTGGCTTTGTTTAGAAACGTTGGTTCTGGCTGCTTTGGAGGGCGATGACCAAAGCACAGGCCGGGCTCTGGGGCAGGGCGAGGGGTCCTGACCACCAGGAAGGGGGGCGCTGCTGCTGCCAGAGAGAACTCGCTGCCCTGCACTTTCTGCTCCCATTTTACTTTACCCGAATTTCACAAAGGTTCTGCAGTGCCTTCATCCTAATGGAGCAGGGCCAGGGCTGCCGTGAGCACCTCCCGAAATGCCTCTTGTCGTACTGAACCTGGCCTTGGTGTCTAGATGCTGAACTTTACCTCTAATTCCCCATCAGTCAGCCACGAGAGCTTGGGGAGCAGGCCTCTGCTTCTCGGTGCTGCTCGGTGCTGCGTCTCTTCGCCCAGGTGGGGCCCTCCCCTGGGAGAGTCTCGCACCGAGCTGGCACCTGTTGGCAGTCGCCCTGCCCGCTGCCCGTGCTCTGCACTGTTAGAGTCAACGGACCTGGCTTCAGATGCTGCTCGGCCACTGACGAGTTGTATGGCCTGGAAAAATTAATTCACCCTGCTGAACTCTAATTTCCCCTCTGTACATTTGGAAGCTGACGCATAACGCACTGGCTGTGGAATACTGGGCCAAGAAAACTGGATTGGTCCACAGCCGGGCTTCTAGCTGGGCACGACGCTGGGATAAAACCTGCCGGGGAGGAGGTCACTGCAGCGTGGCCTGAGGTATACATCCCTCCTCCTCCCTCGATCCCTCACTGCTCCCCGTGGCCATGCCAGGAGCCGTTTCCCCTCTGCCACACCCCTCTGCCATGCCACCCTGGCTGGAACCAGCCTGCTATGGACAGAAGCCTCTACAGACTGCAAACCAAACTAAACCTCTCCCCTTTTGACCTGTGGCTGTCCCAAGAGCAAGAAAGTAATTAAGATATCCCATAATTCCAGCTATTTGGGAGGCTGAGACAAGAGGACTGAAAGTTCAAGGCCAACCTGGGCAACTTAGGAAGATCCTGTATCAAAATAAAGTAGAGAAAAGGGCTGAGCGGTAGCTCAGTGGTGGAGCATCCCAGGTTCAGTCCCCAGGACCACAAAAGAAAACACCCAAATATAGGTGTATGAACACACTACACACCCAGGAGCCTTGGTACCTAAACACTCAGCATAAGACATCTGCGTAGCGTGGATTCATTATGAGTTGATACTGCATTTATGTCTTAATGTTTTTACCTTTTCAGGATATGGTGCTAACTCGATTACTGCACTAAATAGTTGAGGTAAAATTGAACAAACACACCTATATCTAGTTGTCTGTGGCTATTGATGACTCCTACACGGCAGTCACCCTCATCTGCAGAGAACAAGTTCCAAGACCCTCGGTGGAAGTGGAAACCGCAACCAGTGCTGTACCCTCTGTAGTCTGTGTTTTTCCTGTACACACAGGCTCAGATTCGATGATTGTTCCCTTCTAAGTGCAAAAGCAAAACTAGCATGAGTTTCTTTTTCCTTCTTCACAATTTCACAAAGAGAAGATTTGTTCTTATCATAGATCATAAATCAGCATATGAATTTCTGTGAGTGCATGTGCGTGCATGCGTGTGTGTGTGTGTGTGTGTGTGTGTGATACTGGGGTTTAACACCAGAGCCTTCACACTGAGTTACATCCCAGGCCTTTCTTTCATTTTTTTAAACTTTAAGACAGGGTCTCACTAAGTCACTAAATTATACTGGCTGGGCTGGAACTTGTGATCCTCCTGCCTCAGCCTCCCAAGAGAGCTAAGATCATAAGCATGGGACACCACACTTGTTTGGGTTTTGTTTGTTGGGTTTTTTTTTTCTTGGTAAGTCTGGAGATTTCACCTTTCCACTTCAAAAAAGTATTTTATGGCTTCTCTTTGGCAGATCCGTATTGCCAGCATCAGTACTCCTATAGTTTCAGGCAATTACCCGGTGCAAGAAATGACAGTGACTTGGGCAGGCACTGTGGTGCCACGACAGTAGGTCTGGTAACCAACAACAGGTCTGGTAACCATCAACCAAGTGGCTGATGGACGAAAGATTGGCTGCGGTCATGGCGACGGGCCGGGACGGTGCAGGTTTTCTGCTCGCAGCCCAGGAATCTGCAGCCCTGCAACGCACAACCGTGGGTGGCAAGGACCGTTGTGTGCAGCTGCTCTTATGAGCACAGCCCACTGAGAACAGGGACACAGCACGGGCTCCACTCAGGAAGTGGCTATGGGGGGGGCTGTATTAGCCCACGTTCTGCACAGAGCCAGTCCCCAGCTGGCTCTCCCACCAGCCCTCTTCCCTCATTGTCCGTGCTTTAGCGACACTCACAGGGTCACCATCCAAGTTACTTCAGGTTTGCCTGAAGAAGAGCGTGTCCTGTGCTCCTCAGTCCAGGCCCCGGAAACAGTGGCAGGCACAGCCTGTCCTTGGGATGCTGAAATGGCAGCAGCAGAGTCCATCTGCAAAACAGAACCAGTCCTTGGTCACTCTTAGCGGCCTCAGTTGGGGGCTGCAGGTGAAAGCTACAGAGAGGCCACAGCCTGGGAAGAAGCACCAGGCCTTGGCTTCGGCGACATTACCTGGCGTCCAAAGCCTGGGGCCTACTCCACCGTGATGTGGAGCCCACTCCAGGCAGCAGCCAGTCCCAGGTCCTCCGAGAGGGCGGGAAAGCGCAGGCCACCTGTGAGCCGGGGGTGCTGCCTTGGAGGTGGGCACGGAAGGCTCCCTGTTGGCTCCAGAGTCCCTCACGGCTCTGAGGCATCCTGGGCTCCTGCCAGCCTCCTGGCTCCTCCAAGGCAGTGCGGAGAGGGTTAGTCCACCCTGTGTGCGGCGCCCTGGGCTTCCTCCTCGGTTGGGGCTGCCTGAGTGAAGGGGAACCAGAACGCTTTGGACAGCAGCAGCACCTGCCTGTCACTGTCGCCCGTGTGGGCACTGCTCTCTCTCACGTGCCAAGAAGCACAGCAGAGTCCCAGGGTGCACTCCAGTACACAGAGCCCGAGAGGTGACGACCCGCTCAACGTCCCAGGATCCCAGCTTGGTATACGAGCGCCCCCGGCGGTCCCGTGTCTCCCACCACGGCCTGAAGGGGAAGAAAGACTGTCTTTAGCGGCCCTCACAGGAGATGAGTTAGTCCTCTAGAGCCCAAAGCCATGGGTTCAGATCCCAGGCCAACCACTAACGGCCTGAGCACTGGGGGCAGATGCTTAACACCGCTTCACCTCCCTGTCATAAATGGCAGCTGGCGGTGAGGACCAGAAATGACCCGTCGGCCTGCCTGGCCCTCAGGGACCTCCGCCGCTGCCCTCGCTGCCTGCCAGGTCCGGGGTCTCGGTTGCCCGCTGGGGAGGTGGAAGCAGCTGGGGGAGCGGGGAGGAGGTGGGGACTGCAGAGAGCCACAGCCCTCCTGCACCGCCACTGCCCCTCCGCTGGGACCTGACTGCGTCCGTCCAGGAAGGTGGAGGCAGCTCGGCAGCACCAGCCCGGGCGGCCATGGCCGCTCAGCAGTCTCACTCCCTCTCAGCCCCTTCTCAGTCAGGACCCGAGCCCCTTCCAGGCAGCTCGGGTTTCATCCCTGGGAGCTTTGCCCCAGATGGAAGTTCCTGCTTGGGATAATCCCCGGGTGTGAGTGGTCAGTGCAGGAAGAGGCAGAGCAGCCTGGCTGGGCGGTGGGAGCAGCCGGCCGGGCTCCCCAGCCCTCAGGCAGCGCCCGCCCCGGGGCTCTCGCCCTGGGCTTCAGATGCCAGCGGAGAGGAGCCTGGCATGCTGGACCTTCCCTCTCCTCTGCTCCCGCCTTGGCAGGGACATCAGGCACAAGGGAGGAGACCGAGGGGTCCCCCGAGCCCACCAAGGCAGAGACGGGTTACAGCTATTCTCTCACTCAGGCTTCCCCAGCTTTTCCTCAGGAAAAAAGTTCTGCTGATGAAGAAAATTCCTAAACAATCTAAGCCTTCACTTTCTAGATGAGGAGGCCAAGGTTCAGAAAAGAGCTGTCCCTGGGGGGGGGGGGGGCTAGCTACACACAGCAGCCTGGCCCTCTCTGGGGCGCCTCCGACAATTCAGACCTTGGAGCCGCTGGCGCTGGGCAGACTGCTGCCTGCCGGCGCTGCAACCAGAGGTTTGCCTCCCCGAGGGCTGGAAGGGACAGAGAGGCCAGGTCCAAAGGGCAGCATGGAAGGCCTTGCATGCCGGCCCCAGAGCAAACGGACAGTCCCCTTTGCAGGCTACATGTGCCCTGGCAGTTCCACTCCCCCATGTCCTCACAGTCTTGGCCTTTGGTGGCCTCACTGGCTCCAGGGAACGGAGGTTGGGGAGAGGCCAGGCCTGCACAGTGCAGGCCACTGCCCGTGCCTCTCTGGCTTTCCAGGGTTCTCAGGTCTCCAGCGTCCTCCGCTGCCCCCTCAGGGGTCCCTGCCTTCCTTGGAGCTCCTCCTGGGGTCATCAGATGACCCTGGGCAAACCTCAGGTGGCTCAACTCCTCCCTGGAGACCCTCCCCACAGTCGTGACCTCTGACAGGGGCTGTTTTCTGGCACTTGTTGGACACTTTACAAAACCAATCCTCATGGCCCTGAAACAAGGCCAGCAGATCACTGTAGCTGCTGGTTTCAAACAGGAGCCTAAAGAGAATTCTTTCTGTGGTCTGTTGGCCATTTCAGAACTTTGGAAATGGAATGGTCAATTCATCAGAAAGAAATAGCAGGTGAGTATGGCAGACTTTAGGGGGCCTGCAGGGGAGAGACTCTGGTGTGTCGGGACCTGCACTGTGTGGTTGACTTGGGGTGTCGGGAGAACAAGGAGCTCCTCCCCTCTCTGGGTGGTGGCTGTGAGCCTGCTGGTGCTCGGGCTGAGAATCGAACATCTCATGTCATCCTGTCCCCTGTCCTGTGTCCCTTCCCCCCTTAGCAAGTGGGAGCCAGTTAACTACACATCTTGTGAAAAGATTGATATGTTATTTAGTATGAGCTGCCCATATGCAAAGATATGGACAATCATTTGCAAGAAAACAGGAGACAATATGACAGACAGTAAAGATCTTGGGTTGTCTACCTTTGAAATT
>PVJX010003102.1:13963-42991 GCA_004027295.1 Dolichotis patagonum
CTCACGACCTCACGCTTGCCAGGCAGGCGCTTAAGCCACTGAGCTAAATCCCCAGCCCCTACTTTGTATGCTTTAATTTTGTAACTTGAACAACTATTTCCAAGGATGACAGTATGTAACTTATCAAGTGGCAATTTGTTAGTGTTTTTGTATTTGTTTTGTTGTTGTTGTTTTATTTTTTTCCTTTGGAAGTCTATATTGTTGCTACCCTTTTTCTGTTTTGTTTGGTTGTTTTCTTTTTTGTTTTTTCTCTTTAAGTAAAATTACAAAAAAAACAAAAACCAATCCTGACCACTCTGGAGGGCAAGCGTGGTCCGGGTTTGCAGGGGAGGACCCTGGGGGCATGGAGTTGGAATGTGCTTTGCACAGTTGTGTAGCCAGGAAGGGACAGGGCTGCCTCCAAAGCCAGTGCTGTGGCCTGCACCCGAGCTCCTCCTGCCTCCAGCGGCTCCCATCCGTGGTGGCAATCCTGCCTGGCACTGCACTGAGGCCCCGGCCACGCCAGCCTCAGGCCAAGCGCAGGAGGGTGGGGCAGAGCAACCCTAGGAAGAGCCTGCTCCGCCCCCCTGTCCACACCCCTGATCTGGTGAACCTGAAGAGAGCTACCCCCAAGTCCAGACCCTCGCAGCCCCACCTCCTGTGCACACCTGCTCACACCTTTGCACACCTGTGCACACTGCTATCCTACACAGCTCCCAAGTCAAAGCCAATTCCAGGCACCACTGGCTTAAGCTCTGTCCAGCCTCACTTTCCAATTTTTTTCAGTGCTGGGGATCAAACCCAGGGCCTTGAGCATGCTAGGTAAGGGCTCTATCACTTAGGCACATCCCCAGTTTTTTGTTTTGTGTTTTTTTTTTAATTTTTTGTTTTGTTTTTGAGACAGAGTCTTGCTAAGTTTCCCGGACTGGCCTCAAAATTGACCCTCTTGCCTCAGCTTCCTGGGTCATTGGCATTACAGGCCTGTGCCTTCAAGCCCAGCTAAACCTCGGCTCCCTTAGCTCTTTGCTCTCTCAGCTCATCTGCCTTCCAAAGTTTACCAGAGTCCCAGTTTCCAATCCCACCTCAGCTCAGAACAGGGAGCTGTGTCCCTCCCCGAACTGCCAGTGCCCTTTCCCAGAAGCCCCTTTTGCTTCGGTACCCAGAATCCTTTCCACAGCCCTCCAGTAGGATCAGGTCTGGCTTAGGGGAAGCGACTGGAATTTGAGCCCAAGGCAGAGCAGTTGGTCCAGCCTCGAGAAGCCAGGCCCAACTTGCTGCTGACCTGGACTGCTCTATCAGAACCGAGATCAGGCGGATCCTCCATGGCAGTTTACCCACCATGAATGTTTTATGAGTCTGCTCCTCATTACCGAGGGTCAGTGCAGTGGAGGTGGGGGTGGAGAAAGCCCAGGACTGGGTGGGGGTGAGCGGGAAGGGTTGGCTCTGGCGTTTCGTTGGGCCCGGACAAGGGATCTCTTTGCACAGGAAGACTGCAAAACTGGCTTCATTGGACTGCAGCGACTGATTCTGGGGACAGCAGTCTGGCCGAGCGCTTGCCTGGTGTGTCTGAGGCCTTGGGATCTGTCCCAGTTCCCCCATGCCAGGAACAGTTGAGCCAATTGTGTCGCAGACTAGAACAGGGAGAAGTTCAGACCCAGGAGGTCTGGGCACATGCATGGTCAGGGCGTGGCAGAGGGACAGCTGGTAGTGACCCTCAAACGCCCTGACTGGTCTTCAAGGAGCTTCCTTGGGACTTGGGACCAAGATTCTGGGGCTCCCAGGTGTCCCCCAGCTGTTCTTGGGGTGCAGGGAGGGAGGCCTACAAAGCCTCCGGAAGGGCTCTACCTGCTTCTCCTTGCCCGGGCCCGTGCTGTGCACCACCCTCAGGCCTGTGCCTGACCTCTGGTTCCACGTGACTGGGGTCCCCCACACCCCCCAAACACAGATACAGGAACCCTGGCCTGGGTAGCCACCCTGGCCCGTACTCCTCCTCCCACTCTGCATCACCAAGGAAGGACAGGAAAGGGAATCCCCCAACCTGACCAGGGCTCTGCTCCCCTCACCCTCACCCCACAGCTCTGTGCCTTGGATAGGTCTTCGAGGAGGCTCACCTCTGGGACCTGCCCAGGCCAACAGTCACTTCCTACGGGTCCACAAGAGATCCAGAAGGAGAAGGGACAACCGCAGGGCCGCTGATGGCACCTCCCTCCAAAGGGAACAGGACATGGGGTCCCCTTGGAGCTCCCACCACTCCCATCCACCCAGCTCCCACCGACTCCTCTCTGCTCCGCTGGCTCTGGCTCTTACTTCCCCTCCATTCCCTCCTTTGAAGTCCCCCTGGTTGCTATGGAAACCTGGTGGTGGCAAAGGAAGCAGAGTTTGGGGAGGTTCTGGGATGTGCAGCCCAACAGGCCCTGTTTGGCATCCGTTCGCGCAGGTGGGGTCACTGCGGTGGTTTGAGAAAGCAGATCTCAGGCCTTCTGTGAGGGCCGGCACTGAGAGGTCACATCCCAGAGCTGCGCCCCATTCCCCTGGGTATGGGGCCCCTGTCCTGCCCCTTGACTGTACGGGTGGACATTCACTGGACGCCCACAAAGTGTCAGACACTGTCCTAGGCGCGGACTGTCCCTCAGTGAGTGGCATCTGCAAGGTTCCGGCCCTCTTGGGAGGTAGACCAGAAGCCAGGAAATAGATGCAAACAGAAAATGTCAGTGGTAAATGGAACAGGAAAGCAGACCGAGAGCATACTCCCCGCTTTGCAGAAAACTTCTAGGGGCTGGGCATGAGTGGCCAGTGCATGGTGCAAGCCAGCTGGGTCACAGGACTTCTGGGCGCAGGGGGAGAACCACGATCCGATGCACCCTGAAACTTCTGGCTCCTGAGTGGACTGCAGGGTGGGAGAGAAGAATCGGCCGCACTTTGGCTGCGAAGCCAACGGCACAAGCCAGAGGAGAGCCGGCAGTGCTGGGGGCAGGGGGTGGCAGCAGGCCTGGGCGGGACAGAGGGCTGGGGAGGCCAGGGCCTCTGACAGGAACCTAGCAGGCTCCCACCCACCCCACCCGTGTCAGACCGATCTGGTTTTGGCCGCTCCCTTTTGGGGCCGGGAGGGTGGTGATGAGGGGGAGATGAGGATGACAGTGTGTTTTTTCCACCTCCCCTTACAGCTGCAGGCCCAGGGGTGCCCCCCCCCATGATCAGGGCACGGACTCTCTCACTTTCCTCCCCCCTGGACAGCAGCTCTGCCGCCATTTTTAATTTATTTCTTGTACTGGAGATTGAACCCAGGGCCTCGCCACTGAGCTGCATCCTCAACTCTTTAACAATTTGTTCATTTTGAGATGGGGTCTTGTTAAGTCTCTAAATTGCCCAGGCTGGGCTGAATTTGTGATCCTCCTGCCTCAGCCTCCCAGAGTGCTGGGCTATAGGCACATGTCCAGCTGCTTCTATCTTCCTTGCCAGTGCTGTCTCTGCACTCTGTGCTTCTTCTGGAGCAGACCAAGGCTCAGACCTAGAGCTCCCCTCCGCCTCCAGCGCTCCTCAGGGAAAGGACGGTGCCTTGGCCAGTGGGCCAGCTCTCTGCCTCCTCACCGCCCTCGCCCACGGTGGCCTCGCATCACCTCCTCTTGGGTATTCAGTCAGCCCGGCTTCGTGTGTCCAAACCAAACTCCCACTCTGCTCTCCTGGACTCTCCCCAACACCTGGCGCCCCCATCTTCCACTTGCTTAGGGCAGGACTCAGTCCTTAGGGCTGGACTCCTTTTGTCCCACACAAACCACACCCAGACCCATCAGCAAACCCTGTCCTCTCTGCTCTTCAAAAAGTCCACAGTTCCAGTCTCTTCTCCCTGTTCCCCATCTGCTCCTTTTCTTTGCTTTGTTTTTTGGGCTGGGGTCTTAGTATGTCGTTCAGGCTCACCATGTAGTCCAGGCTGGCCTTGAACTTGCAGTAACCCTCCTGCCTCAGCCTCCCAGGTGCTGAGACTACAGATGTGTGCTACCATGCTGGGCTCCCAATCCACTCTTAGCTCTTACCTGGATTACTGCAGCAACTTCCTAAGCTGGCTCCCTTGTTAACTTTGTCTGTTAGTATATTAAGTTTCCTTCAAGAAAAGGTGCTCTTGGGACAGGGGATTTAGCTCAGCAGTATAAGCACCTGCATGGCAAGTGCTAGGTCGTGATCCCTGGTACCAAAAAAAAAAGGTGCTCTGAATTAAAAGCATTACACCACAGCAATCTGTGCACACCCACGTTTACAGCAGCACAGTCTGTGATAGCCAGATCTCGGATCAGCCCCACCAGCTGCCCATCAACTGGTGAGTGGACAAAGAAGACATGGTATTTTTTTTTAATATAATGGAATACTACTCTGCCATAAAGAAGGATAAGCTGGAGACATTTATAGCTAAATGGATGCACCTTAAAACTGTACTCTTGGGGCTGGGGATTTAGCTCAGTGGCATAAGCACCTGCCTTGCAAGCACGTGGTCATGAGTTTGGTCCCTGGTACCGATTAAAAAAAAAATTGTACTCTTAAGTGAAATAAATCAGACACATGTGTCTGATTGTTTCTCTGGCATAAGAAACCAAAAGTGTAAATAAGGACCAAGAGATTGTGAAATAGGAAGAAAGTATCCAAATGGAGAGGGGAACAAGGAATGGGAGGGGGGAAAAGAAAGAAGGGAAAAGTAAAAAAAAAAAAATGAGAAAAGAAGCAATAAATGGAAACAAAGTTTTTGTAAATGGGGATGCCAGGAGGGGTTGAAGGGAGGGGAGGGGGATGGGAAGAAAAAAGGTTACATCGAGTACGGGTCCAACTTCTCTATGGTGAATGTGATCGTCATATATATCTAAAATGTACCAAAGTCTGAATTAAAACAAACGTCGCTCTGACCTGACCCACAGTGGGCCGTCTTGCTGAGAGCAAAGCTCAAACCTTTCAGTGCCCCATGTGACCTGCCCTTCACAGATCCCGAGGTCGCTGACCTGCTCCACTGCTCTCCTCCTCCCTGTCCTTGCCGCCCCTGGGACGCCACCCCCGTGTCTGCCATGGCCAGCCCTGCTCTGACACTGCCACCTCCGTAACAATTGCTCTGCCCTCCCCGTGGACGCCAGTCTCTCCACTGTGTTGATCCAGCCCTTTCGACCTACTGGCCCTGGGCCCCTGGGGAAGCTGAGCTCCTCCAAGCTGGTTTGTCTCTTATATCCTTATTTCTGCCCAGAACATGGCTTGGCACCTAACGGGCACTCGCAGAAGGGTTCCTGAATGAATAACGGAGTTCGTGTGACACCTTCAGTCTGTCAGAGGTAGCCTGGGTCTCAGGGTGGAGACAGACTCCCAGCATCAGCTGTGACTCTGTCCATCCCTCCTCTGGTTTCTGCCCCTGGGGAAGGCAGGTCCCTGATTCTTTTTGCAGGTTCTAGAATGACACCTGGGCTAGGTGTGGTGGCGCACGCCCATAATCCCAGCCCTCGGGAAACTGAGGCAGAAGGTTCGGCACGAGTTGGAGGTCAGCCTGGACCACATACTAAATTCAAGGTCAGTTTGGACTACGTAGTGACAGCCCGTCTCAAAAAATCCATATAAAATAAAATAAAATAAAACAGGGAGTTAGAACAACGCCCAGCGGGAGACGTCGCTCAGTGGCAGACAGTGGCGCCAGTCTCGGCCTGACCCCTGTCCGCACGGCCCTGCAGCGCAGGTCGCAGCAGCAGTGCTGTGGGAGGAGGTCCCGCTTCTCCAGCGAGGCTGGGGCTGGTCTTCCTGGCTTTGAAATCACAGCAATTTGGTTGGGACTTGGACGGGCTCGAGGAGCCCCGTTTTTGGGGTGGGGACGCGCAGAAGGCTGGCCCCTGGCCTGGCGCCGCCCCCTGGGTCACCTCTGTCACCAGAAGCATCATGAGGAGTGCAGCTGACGGAAGAGGAGTGGCCAGGAGGACACTGAGGGAGGACGGCCAGGAAGGTGGCCTGGGCTCTCCTCGTGGACAGCCAGCCCGCACATGGCCCTCAGGCTCTGGTGTCAGCTTCCGCGCAGGCTTCCGCAGCTCCCAGGCCCTTTGAGGCCACCCAGACTCTGGGCAGAGTGGCCGCCCTTTTGACTGAGGCAGACAGCATGGTCCCTCTTCCCTTTCTGGGCCTTGCTACAGTGCCTCGTTTTCCTCGGAATAAATGGGTTGGGCATATTGGGCCGGCAATAACCCTTGAAATCAGTTGTTATCACGGTTAACAACCAGTTTGGCTTCAGTTCAGGCTGTTAACTATCAAACCACTAAGTGCCGGTAATGATTGATTCTTGGCCAGTTGCAGCTTGAGTGGGCTGTAAAACCCCGTTAGCCAGGGCTCTGGAGGCAGCAGCTCAAAGATAAACAAGTTGGTGGGTGCTCAAGCTCAGCCTCGTCCCCTGGCCTGGGCTCAGCTCCCATGGGCCTCGGCCTGGGAGTCAGCCCCTCTCCAAGCTTCAAATGGACTCACAGACCCAAATGCCACCCTCGTGTCCATCTGTCCCCCCCGCCCCAGGGCATCACTGGCCTCTCTGGACACAGCTCTGGAGCTCTACACAGTTCTCTTCATCTCCCTAGATACCAAGATAGGGGTGAGATTCCAACCCACCACCGAAGGCCTCGGACATCCCCAGCCGAGGCTGGAGGTCTAGCTTTGGCCTAGCCAATGGCCAGCCTCGGTCCAGCCCTGCTCCACTCTGTGGCCAGGATCACAGGCAGAGAGCCTGACATTCCAGCCCACCCCAGACTCCCTCCTCCCCTGTAGCTTCCCCCAGGAATTGCTCTCAAACAAATGAAATGTGGGTAATTACTGGGCAAGGGGCTGGACAGGCGACCATGCAGATGAAAGCGTTTCCTGGACGGTCTCTTCATTTGCATGGCATCAGAAGCTGCTCAGCAGGTGTGACTTTTCCCACAGTGAGACCCTAGCTCCTTGCACAATAAAGCCAGGCTGCTCACCCAGAATTAATTAAAGGGGGAGGGGAACAGAGAAGGCACCAAGCACTGGTAGAACTGGAAGAGAGATGTCTAGAGCCCCTCACCGCTCCTGTAGGCCACGAGGAGTGGCACCCCAACCTGTCCACTCAAGTCTGGACTTCCTGCTGTGCCCAATGGCTGAGCCTGGGACCTGGGTGGCATCCACGCCAAGGGAGAATCCAAAGACCCGCAAGGCAGCATCTACACACTGGGCCATGGGTGCAGTCTAGGGTTGGCCAGATGGGAGGCGCAGGTGTGAAGACCAGTGGTGTGACACCAACCTCACTACCTTCCCCACCCTCCACACCAGCGTTGCCCGTGCCCAACATGCCACGCGCCTCCCTACGGTGAAGCTGCGCTTCCTGGCGGCTCAGCCAGGCCCTGCCTGGGCTGAGCTCTGGCCTGGCCTGAGCCTCCCTCCCAGACCTGCCTGGCACCCAGCTCCTCTCTGAGGTGGGGGCTCCTGCCTGCATCTGTGCACCCAGCCCTCCTCACGCTGGCACTTCTTCCCTGTCACCAGCGTCCACATGGCCTGGGTGATCCCACCAACACTGCATCACCGGGGTCCTGGCAGCTGCTTGTGCTCTCTGGAGCCTGCTTCTCAGAAAGAACCGGTTCGGGCACCCCTCACAGAGGCCAGGCACCGAGAGGGCACTTCTTTGAAGACCGGAATGCACCCCCATCCGGGACTGGCTCGTTGTGTCTGGCTGAGGTGGCCGTGACTGGGGGGAAGCATCTTCAGTGACTTCTGTCAGGGGCTGGCTGACAGTGTCCAGGACCGGCCCAGAGCCTCACCTGGTCCCTTTCCTGCTCTGTCCTCCCAGGAAAGCACGCCAGTGACAGTGACAGTGACAGGGGGTGGCTGACAGGCAGGAGCCCCCAGTCAGGCTGGAAGATGTCAGTCTCCCGCTGCCAGCCACCCCGGGCAGCATGGGTGGGCGCGTGCATGTGACTCCACCTGGTGGGACTCACCTTCCAACGCACATTTCCAACTTAAGCTAAATATTTCAACCATCCGATAGCGAGGAGTAACTACCCCCACAGAGCCCTGGCCCCAAGAGAGCTGACCAAGGCTGCCACCCATGCTGCCTGGCCAGCCGTCTACGGCTGCTGCGGGGCCAGGGGCACCTTGGCCACCCCACAGCGCAACCCCCACCCTGGGAGCCCAGGCCCGACGCCCTCCTGAGAGCTAAGAATACAGATGCCACAGCCAGTGGAATACAAAAATAGATCCTCTCTTTTGTTTAAAAAAACAGCAATAAAACCCAACAGCAAATGATATCAACAACTAGAATGCGGCCCCGCTCCCCCCGCCTTCCCTCGCAGGGTCCCTGTGCTGCCCCAGGGACAGGGCAGGGCGTCTACCGGGGCTCGGGCGCCCAAGTCCTCTGGCTGCCGCGCAGGCTGCGTGTGAAGGGTGGGTAGTTGAGGAACTCGAAGCGCAGGCTCTGCTCGGTGGTGTGGTGGCCCCGCGGCAGCCGCTTCATGAAGTGCACCTCGCGCTGGTGCTGCCGCGTCTTGGAGCCCTTGCGGGGTCGGCCCTTGCGGGTGAAGGCCATGTACCAGCCCTCGTACTTGGCGTTCTGCAGGGCCGTGTAGTTGTTCTCCAGCACGATCTCCGTGAACACACAGTCCTTGCCCTTGCCGTTGCTCTGCAGGTCGGGGGCAGACCGGGTGAGCAGCCCCCACAGGAGGCAGCAGCCAGTGCCTGACAGCAGGTGCTCCCCCAGCAGATGGCGAAGGCACAGACCCCGCCACACCCCCTGCCCAGGCACCCGGTCTCTAATCCCTTGCAACCTGCGGCCCACCCGGCAACTTCCTGTCCTTCTGGGCAGCAGTGACACATGGCCGGGCCCAGGCAGGGGCGCAGAGCAAGGGGCCCGGAGCTGGCCTGTCTGGCCTGCTGCCCAGCAGCCTGGCCAGGCCCACTGCCCCGCCTGCCCCCCCAGTCCCTCAGGACTCTGCTCCCAACCCATGGTGGCCACTCTGTGGGGGAGGGGAGGCCCAGGAGGAGACTGTGTTCGGAGTCCCTTGAGCCCAGGAAGCCGGGAGCTCCAGGCCAGAGCGGAGCCGTGACTAATGGGCCCATTCCCCAGTGCGGCTGAGGGGCTGGGCCTGCGGCTTACTGAACATTCCGAATACTGGTACCATGTAATTGGACATAATAGCAAAGCAATTTGGCGATTTGTTAAAAAGATATATGGAATTTACCACCCCCCCCAGCCCCTGTCCTAGCCCTCCTTTTTTGTCCTCCTTCCACAGCTTCTGACTCTCCAGCAGTTTGCTTCTCCAGTCCCCCCTCCACCCAGCCGGCAGGTAGCCCAACACAGGACAGCCGGGGGAGGGCATCAGCCCAGGCTGTCCCGGCCGGCCCCCAGCTCTCCCCATGCACCCTTCCCAGGCTCACCTTGGCGATGAGCTTCCCCTTCTTGTTCATGCAAATGTAGAGACCTGTCTCAGCCCCACGGACTCGAACCCGGCTCCCAAAGGTATCTGTCTCTACGATGAGCTTTGCTGTGGGGAAAGGTATGGGATGGTCACTGGGAGGGGCCTGACCCGCCCGTCCCCAGCCAGTCCCCAGCCCAGGAAGTGGTCCTATCCCAGCAGCAGCCACTCCGAGGGCTGGGCCTCCACACAGCGCCAAGCCCCGCCAAGCTGCGCCACAAAGCCCTGACAGGGGCCAGTTGCTTTTCTGGGTGCAGACCCCACCTTGGGTTCACAGTGGGGCTTGGACAGAAGCACGATTTACAAGGTGGGTCCCGCAGGAGGGGATGGCCGTCATAGTGAAAATGCTGAGTCTGCATTCCTTCTGCCCTTCTTTCAAACCAGACAACCGTAACTTGTGTGTCATTGTGAATGAACCTTGGAGCACAGGCTCAACCTTCAGTCTTGATACCACAGGGACAGCAGTCTTCCCTGACACAGCTCACAGCCCTGGCCACCTGCTGTGCTCAGAGGTGATGGAGATGGGGACAGTGCTCCCTAAATACAGCTGGGAACTATTTGGGGACCTCAGAGGCCAGCTGGGAGGATCCTGCCTGCTTCCCTTGACTCCCAGGTACCAGGCCTCAGCCCCAGTGTCCAGAATCCACAGCCCAACCCTCTCCTCGCTTGGCCTCCCCCGGAGCCAGGTGCTCAAGAGCCCCTCGCCACAGCCACCACCACCACCACAGCCTCGCACTTCCTGTGGTGAGGAGCAGAGAAACTGGAGAGCCTGGCCAGCCGGGACTCCAGCCTTCTGCCCACCTCTGCCCCCCCAACTGTTCCAGAAGCTGCACAGACACCTTTCTGTCTGTGGCCAGGGCTGGCCGGGCTGCGGGACAGAAGCCGAGTTCCCCTGCACCCCAGCTCTCCGCGTGGCAGAGCCCTGGAGTCTTCCTCCCTAAGAAAGTCGCTCTGGGATGCACTGTGTGCTGACACTTGGGGACTTTTCTGTCTCTAAAACCAACCCCAGGGGTGGGAAACGCTGAGGTGAGCGCGGCAGCCTCCACTGCCTATCCGCCTTCTTCACGTGGGTCAGAGCTGGAACGAGGGGCCAAAGGCCCCAGCCCAACCCAGTTAGCTCCTGGCCACCTCCTGTCTGCTCCTCCCCCTGGGGTCTGTCTTCCCAAGCAGCTGAGAAGGGGCAGAGGAACCCGCCCTGAAGGTTCTGGCCACGTAGGGCAGACAGAGATAAAGTGGGCGCTTCTTCAGGTGCTAAGGAGGCAATGGGGACCACTTCACTGTTCTCTCCAGACTTCTCCGGTCCTGGCCCACACCTCCTGCCTCTAGCTCGTACCCCTGCCTTGCAGGCTGGGCCTGGGGAACCTGGGACACCCAGGCTGGATCTGAGCAGACTCATTCTCACCTGGACCTCCTCTGATGTCTGAAGCCCAAGCTGCCTGCTGCCAGCTTGGCTTCTTCCTCCTTTCCCAAATCCAAGAATTCTGGGCCATTTGCTCCAATCAGGTAAACCCTGGAGGAGCCAGGCCTTCTTTCCCTGCCTTGGAAGCTGAGAAAGGAGCAAGCAGCCACTTTGGAGGGACAAAGGGCCCACAGGCCCTGCTCTGCCAGCCCAGTGAGGGGGGGCTTGGCCACCAGGCCGGCAGCCCCCATCACCCCCACCCCGAGAGCCCCCACTCTCCTTCCCCATGGATGGGGACCTGCGGCTGAAGTTTACAGCAGCTTTCCCAACCAGGCTTTTGCAAAGCTTAACATTTTCAAACCTATTCTTCCACCCCAGTGACAGATTTATCCCAGGAAAATTATGTCTCCTCCTCCAACTTTGAAGGAAGTCAGCTACGTCGATGCAGAAAAAATGCAGCGAGACATACTCGATCCCCCAAACTGGCTTGAGAAGAGGAGAAAGTATTCAGGAAATGTTAAAAAAGGTGAAAGTAAGAAGAGTTTTAATCGCTCTGCCAGACGCGGGGGTCTCTCCAGAGATTCATAGAGAACAATCCTCAACCTCTTTTTTAACATTTACAGACTCACAACTCCTTTCAAACTCCACATCTGAAAAAAGACTGGTTCTTTTTCTGTTTTATATCATTCTTCATTTTTCTTCTTAGCTCTTAAAACGCCTCACCTTTTTATTACATTTTAATAGAGTCTTCCTCTCCCCTTTCATGCTTGTTTAACTTGGTCATTATTTAAAGTTTTTTAAACTCACGATAATCGCTCTCTAAAAACAACACCAGCCGCCTAGAGGGCTTGCTTCCCTCCTGGTACATCTAGGACTCTGGAAATTGGCCCCGTTTCAAGGCAGAAATATTGAATGTTTTAGAAATCAATCAGTCCTCAGCCTCTCTGCCCGAAGTAGCTCCCTGTCTCACCATCCCACGGGGAGCCCCGGCCTAGCCCGCCTGCCCTCCGGTGCTGCTCCCGCTCACCGTGCTGCGGGCCTCTCCCGCCCTAGCCCCCAGGTGTCACTGACTCTTCCGATCAGAGCAGCTGGAGGTTCACAGCATCCCCCTCTGCCAAGGTGGGCGATCTCTCCCTGCCCCTTCTCACTCTCCTTTCCTGGGCCCTGGTGACATATCTGCTTTCAAGAGCTTCCCTTAAACCTGGGCCCCCTCCCCGGGACCCGCTCCCTCCACCTGCAGCAGGGCATCGGTGGGACCCCGAGCGCTGCCTCTCGGCCGGCTAGGGGAGGAGCACCCGCGGCCCCGTCCTGTCCCCAGCCTTCTCTCAGCTGACCCTCGGCACACCTTGTTGCTTTAACTCCTTCCTCCCTGCAAGCGGGGCTGCGTCCCCGCGCCCTTACCGAAGGGGTCCCCGTCCTCCGCCATGGCGTTGATGCGCTTGTTGGCCAGGACCTGCACGTGCTTCCCGCTGGTGCGGCTGTAGAGCTGGTAGGTCCGGACGAGGCGGCGGCTGAGCTGATCCGTCACCAGGCTCTGCTCCCTCACATGCTGTGTAAAATTAGGTGAGGACTGAACAGTTACCTTTAGGAAATTGAAAAATACACAGCACGCCATTATAATGCTACTCCGCCCAGGGGCCCGAGGACCCTCGCCTCGCCGGCCCTCCGCCGCGCAGGCCGCGGCCCGCCACCCCCGCCCGGGACGTCGCGCGTACCCAGCCCGGGTGGATGCGCCCGAGACGGAGGACGTGGACCCACCTGCTGGGGAGCACCCCGGGGCTCCCGGCCGGCTCGGAGCCGGGAAGCGGGCTCCCTGCCCAGCGCGGGCCCCCCGCCCGGGCCTTCCTGGAGGAGCAGGGCGCTTTTAAGTGGGGAGGCAGCGCTGCGCCCCGGGACGTGCGCAAAGACGCCGCGCGCGCGTGCCGAGAGCTGGGCCCGGCCCCCGCCGCGGTCACCGGCGGCCAGGTGCGGCCCCGGCCCCGGACTCCGCAGCCTGGCTCCCGGCCGCCACCGCTGGGAGCTCGGGCGACGCCGCCTCTCCGGGTCCCGCTGCCCCGGGGAGCGCGGGAGGCTCCGTCCCGCCCGCCGCGCTGGCCGCAGGGTCGGTCATCTGCCCCCCGCCCGGCCCCGTCGCGCCCGCGCCTCACCTGGGCTTGGAGGCAGAGGACCAGCAAGTGCAGCAGCCTGCGGAGACAAAGCGGCGGTGAGCGGGGCCGGGGCGCGGGGCGGGGGCGGGGGCGGCGGTACTCACAGGCAGCGCAGCGCGCGGCGGGGGCCGCCCATGGCCGGGCGGCCGAGGGGGTGCGGGCGCGGAGGCCGGGGCGCGGGCGCGGGGCGCGGACGGCGCGGGCGCGGGCGCGGGGCGAGGGACGTCGTGCTGGCCGCGCCGCGCTGGGTCCTGTGCGCCGCTCCCGGAGCCCGCGGGCGGCAGGGTAACGGGCCGCGGGGTGGGTGGGTCGTGGGGCGGGAGGGAGCAGGGAGGGGCGGGGTGGGCGGGGGGCGCCGCACCGGGCGCGGGGGGTGATGCGTGGAGCGCGGGGCGGCGGCCGGAGCCCGCAGCCCCGGCTGGGAGCTGGGACCCGGTCGCAGCCCCGGGCGGGGCGGGGCGGGGCGGGGCGGCGCGGCCGCGGGGTCTGGGATTGGGGGTCTGCGCTAGGGGAGGGGTCTGGGCCCCCGGAGAGGGGCGGGGGCGGCTGGCGTGGAAGCCTCCCGGTCCGGTCTGTCGCGCGGGAACTTGGTGGCGTCCCGAGGCCCCCGCTGGGGCTCCCTGGAGCGCCCGGACCCCGGGGGCGGCTCTTGGCGTGGGGCCGGCTCTGCGGTGCCCCCTTCCCGACGGCCGGTCCCCCGAGGCTCCGGCAGGCTCGGCGGCGGAGCGCAAGGCCGGTGCAGCCGGGGACCTGGCTGCCCGTCTCTGCTGCGTGCTCAGCCCTGCCGCCTCCCATCTCGTGATGTCTCTGAGGAGCCCTGGGCGGGAGACCCCACTACCACATCCTTCCTACCCCTTTCAGTCGGAAGCTCTGGGGTCATGAGCTACCTTTGAGAAACGAGGCGCCCAGAGGTCCCTGCAGGACCCAAGTCGCGGCCCCGCACCTAAAATCCAGCAGCAGCAGCAGGAGAAGTAGCACTCTCTGCAGCTCTTCCTGGGGGAGGGGATTCAGAGCTCAGCCACGGCCCTTCCCTCTCCAAGTCCCGTGGCTTTTTTAGTTAAACAGGTGTTTATATTCGTGTACTAGGCAAGGGCTGGGTACCTTGTGTGCCAGCTGTGGGACTGGGAGGGGAGAAGACAGACTTGATTAAAATTCTCCCAGCCCCTTGCCTCACTGCTTCTCTCCCCTATTCGTGGACACCCTGAGCACCATTGTGCTCTCCTAGGAGCAGCTGGGCGGGCCAGCAGAGGTGCCCTGGGACCAGTATTTCCTGGGAGCAGGTGGAGCCCCAGATGCTCTTCCAGCTCCTCCTGCACCACAGCCCCGAAGCCCTGCAGGTGGGGCTGGAGGGGATGGGGTGGTTTGAGGAAGCTGCTTAGGCCACAGGTGGAGAGACCCGTCCAGCAGCACAGCGGCGAGGTTCGACCCACTCCTGCCCTTTGCTGTGTACTGCTCTTCCCCACTCGTGGCCACACGTGCAGATACTGAGCCTTAGCCAGAAGAGGGTTGGTCCCAATACCTCACCTCTCCTCAGAGAAACAGAGTGAGCACCCCTCCAGAGGCTGTTCCCTCTGCTCCTGCCCTCAGAGCCTGGGAGCAAGGGCCATGCTTTACTAGCGAGGAAACTGCAGCTCCTGGCACAGCTGAGCAGAGCCCTTCTGCACTTAGAATCCCTTGCACGAATGAATGAATGGATGAGGGAATAATGGGGCACTTGGTCAAAACTGAAACTTCAGCTCACAGACAACTTCCCCCGGGGAGATTCCCTGCCCCAACAGATAATCTTAATACGCACCACCATCTACTGAGCACTTCAGTTAAAGCTGAGTGGCAGTCTGCTCTCCACCCTGTTGGGAAGTGGTCCCATGAGGAAGACAGGGTAGGTAGACTTCACTGCCCATGGCCCAGGCCAGTGCGTCCCCTTCACTCCACTCTGCTAGGGCTGCTGCAGTTCTTGTCGTTTGCTTCTGTCTCTGAATTGCTCCAAGCAAGCAAGAGTGATGCTTCTTTGCTCACAGCTAACCTCATTCCTAGATATAGCTCACAGCTAACCTCATTCCTTGAAAAGGTGTGTGAAAGAAAGAATGAATGAATGAATGGGAAAATGGAGGGGCTCAGGGAGAAGGAAGCAGGCACTGCTCCCCACCATGGACACAACCCTCGGAAGACAAGTCTGTCAGGCCCGCAGAGTGGCCAGCCACGGCGTGCTGGGTACCTGCCCCTCCTGGAGTGGGGGTGAGGGGCAGAGAACCTGGCTCAGACCAGAGTTCCACCCTGGTGTTAGCCCCCAGCAGGTCCCCAGGACACGAACTGAAGCTCCGTGATCTTTCCTCGCCTTGCCCCTCCCCGGAGGAGAGGGGCGTCCTGGGGCCTAAGGGTCAGAGGTCAGCGTTTTGGTCCTACTCCCACCTCTGCCAGGGCTCCCCCAGGAACAAATTCCTTCACACGTGAAAGGCTCCCAGCAGCCAGACTCTAGCCTCGATGGAGATTCTTCCCGTTGCCCCAGAAGGCTGTGTCTCCAGGGACCCCGGGCAGATGGGTCGCCCCAGCAGCAGGCACCCGGTTCGGCCCGGCGCGCTGGTGACTGACAGACGCAGATGTTCCGCCGCTCGCGGGCCGCCCCTTGCTCCCTCCCTAGCGCGCGCCTCCCGCCGGCTCCCTCCTTCCTTTATCTTATCAAAGCCCCGTAATTACAATTGCTATTTTGTTTCCTCGAATCTGCAATCAGAGCTCCCGGGCACGGAGGAGGGAACGCCTGTCAACCTGATCGCTGAGGGAGTCTGGCCACCTTTCCCAGCCGCCCCACACCACGCGCGCGCGCACACGCACACGCACACGCGCTCCTGCCCTCCCTCCCCAGGTAACAGAACCCACGCTCCTCAAAGTCTTTCTGGCCGGGGCTGAACGCGCTGCTCGCCCCGCTGTCTGTCCAAAGCAGGCTGCGGAGGCTGTGTCCCGCGCCGCGCGCCGGGTCCGGGCCCCTCCTTCGCCCGGGTCGGGACGGGCCTGCCCCCTGGCCTGGCGCGCGGAGCCCAGGGTGCCCCCTACTGAGCGCGGAGTGCAGAAACGCGGGGTGGGGGCAGCGCAGATAAAGCCCAGCTGGCTCGCGGACGCCGCGTGGGGCCGGCCGGAGACTTAGGAACCGGGAGGCCGATGTGGATTGGGCCCTCGCCAGGGCAGAACCGCGCTCCCCGGACCCCGGGGATCCCAGCGAGGAACACAAAGGGCGATCCCGGCTGCGCGGGGAGACCCTGGGGTGGAGCCGCGCTCAGGGGCGGACGGCGGCGGGAGGCTGCCGGGGAGGCACCTCGGCTGCACCCGGCCGGTTTCCCGCTCCGCGAGCTAAGCACGTGCCAGAGACTTTGAGGCTGCAGCGAGACAGGAAGAGCAGCACCGCCCAGTTCCTTCCTTCTTGCGCATCTCTCCAAGCGCACGTATGCGTGCAAGCCTAAAGGACGTACTCCCTCGCCTCCCGCTTAAATACAGCCGTCAGGTCCCTGTCACCTTCGCAGGCCCCTTCACCACTGCGCTAGTTTAGGCTGCGGTCGGTCCCAGATGCTCCGCGCGGTGCCTCCGCCAGCGGTTCCAAACGCGGCCACTAGAGGGCGCCAGCCCCCTCCCTGATTCCTCTTACCCCGGACGCAGGGTCCCTGCCTTTCCCGGCCCTCTGCCCCACGCTTGGCGGTGCAGACGCTTGAGGGAAAAGGCGCCCGCGGCCCTGACCACTGCCACGCAGAGAGGGCGCATCTCCCTCTGTCAACTTGAGGAAAAATGGGAGCCCACAGCTCCGCACCACAGGCGTGGAGAGACTGCTTTTCGGTAGGGGGCCCTCTCCTTAAAGACACAGCAACATCCTTATCTGGGCCCCTCCTCCGTGCCCACTCACTTGCCCAGCATCTGGTGTGGAACCGGCCTCACCCCCACCCCCACCCCCAGCCCCAGCCCCAGCCCTGTCCTGTCCATCCACAGCCTGTCTGGCCCCAGGCTGTCTGGGGAGGTATCATTGTTTGTTTGTTTGTTTGTGGGCCACTGACACCCCCTATCAACACAACTGCTGAACTACTGACCCCAGAGCTGGTCACACACGCTCTTGCTCTTATACACACCCCCTTTCTACGGTGCAGCAGAAGCCACACCTCAGAACCCGACTCCAGGCACCTGAGACCCCCACACCGGGGGGTGGGCACGGTAGCCCAGGAGGCTGATTCCCAGGGGCTCCCTTCTGCCCCCATATGCCAGGCCACCAGGATTCTGGTTTCCTTGTCACCCAATCTGACCAGTCCCCTCCATCTGGCCCTGGGAGTCAGGTTTCTAAGGGCCCAGTCTAAAAGACTGAAGGAAGAGCAAAGACTGCGCTGGGCCCACCTCTCGCAGGCCCTTTCTGGGCCTGAGCCCCTCACAGGGCTAGGGATGCACATTCCTCAGGCTGCTTAAGCCCACTTATCTGCCCCCTGCCCATCAGCCTGAGTGCTGACAGAGGCCCAGACTCCTTGTTTGGACCCAGATAACCTCCTGCGATGGCCTCCCCCCCCCCCCCGCAGGCTCTGGGAATTAACAGTGCAAAGAGAGGGCTCCCTCCAGCAAGACAGCTGTGGCCACAGCCCTGGGGCTAGTGGGATTCCCATTCCTTTATCGGTCCCCAGGCCCAGGCCACCCTTTACGTTGCCACAGTGCCACCTGGTGGTCCCTAGGGAAACATCACCTGAGCACAGAAGAAGGCACACACGAGTTGCAAAAAAAGCCACATCACTTTATTTCAAACTTTATCTAAAACTGTAAAAAGCGTTAAAAATGTAGTTCTGCGCTTCAGATACCAACTTCCAATTCAAAGGCAGGTGAGGAGGAAGGGTCAGGGTAGTTCAGAGCCCCTCCTACCCTGTAGAAAAGGGGAGCCCCTGGCTTGGTGCAGGACCAATGCCCCCTTCTCTCCTAGCACCCACCCAATTTCCTCCCACTGATCTCTACCCCTGAACTCTCGTCCTCCTCCTCAACGCAGAAGAAACATTTACGATTCTTGAAACCTGTCCAGGAGCTCTGGGCATGGTACGGTAGCAGGCAGCTTCCCTGACCTGAAAAGGCAAGTATGGGATCAGTGTCTAGGCTCTCACCTGCCCCTTCTAGACAGGATGGGCACCCCTCCCTCCCACTCACCAAAGAGGGCTAGGGCCTGGCCCCCTGCTTTTTAGCAGGAAGGATGGGGTGCAGCTCTGCTTCCTCCTCTTCTTCCTCCTCTTCCTCAGAAACATCATTGCTTATAGTAACTGGTGGACATGCGTGCAGGAGAGGGAGTTGTTAAAGTCAGGCATTGTTTAACACTGCATGTCACTTATTTATGCCCGAATGCTAGGCTGGTGGAGACTCCGCCTTCCCAGAGATCACAGTCTAGCTGGGAAGAAGCTCAATTACTGAACTAGTTAAGAAAGGGCCAAAGGAGTTCGCACCCCTGAAGTTGGAGAAACAGGCATGCTGAGGGAGGCAGGGAGGCTTGGGTGGGACCGTGCGGAGAGCATGCTGGGGAGGGCAAGCGGGTCTGGATGGGGATGCCCTGGGACTAGAGGCTGGGATAGGGCAGGAGGAGGGAGGGATGGCAAGGCCAGATGGAGAATAGGAGACAGAGCAGCAAGCCTCCTCTCGTCTCACCAATCTGGTGCCGCCCAGTGATCCTCACCGGGCCGGAGCCCGATTTCAGGCGGAAGGTTACAGGTGGCTGAAGCTGGAAGTCATCCAAACTGAGCTGGGAGGAAGACAATGATGAGGCCTGCCCGCTCCTGCCCAACCCATCTGGCGCTGAGTACCAAATCCCTCAACCCAAACACGGCCCCGAGGTGGCGGGAGCTCACCATGGGTTGGCAAGACAGCTTGAGGTTGGCCACGGGGACTGCGATCTCCTGGTGGTCATGGTTCCGGGCCACCACTTCCACCACGTTACACTCGTCCTTCGCTCCCTCGGTGAGGCAGAGCTGGGGAAGGTACACGAGCGGCCTCAGCGTCTGCTCACGCGGGGTGCGCACCCCCTCGGCGGAACCCCCTAAACTCGGCCAGCTGCACAAGTCCAGGGTCAAGGTGAGGCGCTTCCCGCCGGGCGTGTGGCCAGCAGCCGGGCTCGCTCCTCACCATGGTCAGCGCCAGCACGTGCTCTGCGTCGTCCTCCTCCTCGACTTTGAAAGTGAAGGAGCGGGTGTGGCTGGAGAGTTCGCAGCCTGCGAGGAGAGACCGAGGCGCCCACCGAGAGTGGTTGGCGTACGGGGGAACGGCGGGGGTCGGTCCGCGCGTCACAGGCCGGACATGCACAAGCAGGCCCCGCATACGCCCATAATGTCCGCAGCTTGGTTGGGCCGGCCGGTAGGCCCCAAGCAGGACTTCGGCTCCGGCTGCGGCTCCGGCGGCCACGGGCGAAGGCCCATGGCGCGGACTTTCAGGACCCTGCACCCACGCTGGCGGCGCGCAGCCCTGCGCACTTCAGCTCCGCTTCCCTCCCTACTTCCGCAGCCCTCCCCATACCAAAGAAGAAGCTGTCCATGGTGACCGGGGCCGGGACCCGCAGGCCGCCGATACCGCCGGCTCGGACCCGGCTCTCGGGTCTCAGGAACGCGGCGGCAGCAGCGGCGGCCATGCTGCGAAGCCGTCCTTAAGCCCCGCCCCGACGCGTGCGGGACCAAGTAGTTTCCGGTCACGCCCCTTAAAGGGGCTGACACAGGGCTCGCGAGATTGCTGTAGAAGGCCGCGGAGGAAGTCATTTAACAGGGTAGTTAAAGATTCTGTGTTAACGTTCATTCCCAAGACCAAGTGGGCGCCCCTTTTCTGCAGCTCACCGCAACCTCCTCCTGCGTGTCCACCCAGGGTAAGCTTTCCTTAAGAAGTTTAATCTCAACTGTTCTGTACTTCCTTTTCCAGTCTTTCACCAAGACAGGGTTCAGTTTTTCTCCATACTGGTGATTGAACCCAGGGCCCTCATACTCAACTACACATACAAAACTCCACCATCCTGCCTACCCCTTATGTTTGAGCCGGTCGCCCTAAACTGCTCAGATGGTACTGTTTGTGATCCTTTTGCCTCAGCCTCCCAAATCTGGAGTTGTAGCACAGGCCATTTACTGAAGAAATGTGCTAGGCTTTGCCATTGTGGAGCCTGCAGGAATACTTTGGGTTCCTTGAGTTTCAGCCCACACCCTTCCTGCCATGACCCTGTTGCTCCGGCTGGTAGGGTGCCATCTCCATTCTCCACCCGCCTAAAGAGTGACAGGATGCGGATGCTCGGTCAGCTCCGATGTGGGAATGGGACTGCTGCTCCAGGCAGATCCACTTTCTTTTGGGCTTCTAATTCCAGATCAGCCCAAGAACATCCTTGTTTTAAATTCTTTGCTATTTGACACCATTTAGTGCTTTTACCCAATCTGTCCTCTTTTGACTACTGAATTGGGCAAACTATTCTCTATCCTGTTACATGACAGAACTTTTCCGAGTGCCTACCCTATTTCACACCCAAGTTGTAACTTGAAAAGGGAGGCTTAGCTAAAACCTACTCTGCTTTTCTTAGCTTTTGCCTTGCCTTCAAGATACAGTCTAACTTTCTCATAGGTAAGGTATTAAAAGAGATCAGAGAAAAGGTAGGGGCAGACAGGGAAGTAGATGCACGCAGTACAACACAACACATAATCACTTCAAGTTTTATTTTGCCTCTTACATGGTCTTCAGATAGTTTTACAGTTCGTATTCTACAGGAACTGAGCTGTGATCTAAACAATGAAATGTCATTCCAACCTTAATAAATACTCATAACCATGGAATAAGATAGCATAGCACTTTACAATCCTAGAGTGATGAAGGTGTAAGTATAGACCTGGATATCCGTTTCACATTTTAATACATGTGACCAGAAGACCAGTCAAAGTAATTAAAAGCCAAGATAAAACTTTAAAAATCCTGATTCCGTATGAAATTGACCCCGAAATCCTCCAGATAAAATAATGTTGCAATACGTAGTCTACTAGTGCTTGAGATATATTCAAAAAAGAAAACTGAGTAACATTCAAGTGTCTTTAAACATTTAGTAGGGATCTTCCCTTCACTTCAACCTTCAAAACTGCGAACTCGGTCTCAGCTTTACAACACACCACATCCTGTCAAAGATTTGTAACCTACAAAAAGTAACATCTTTCTCCTTATCCATTCAACACTCTTATGCCGTGGGTGAAAGTCACTAGGTATAGTGCTGTAAGACTAGATATAAACTCCACACTAGTGGAGCTCTACAAAGGAAACTAGTTCAGTTTTCCTTAATGAAACACTGATATAAATCTAGGGAGAAGTCAGCCAGTCATGATGAAAAAACTGAATCCTGAAGAGATTACCTTCCAGCCTCAAGCTTAAAATCCTTGCAAACACCAACTCTAAAATACATGAAGCTTTCAAAATCTGTGATTAAAGAAAAAAGAAATGGGTAACCATAAAGTGTGTTCATTCTTTAAAAATTAGATAAAACATGCAAGAATTAAAGACTGATTTAGTTAAACCAGTAGTAATGGGTGTTGAGATTAAAAAACACCTGATCCAAAAGCAGATAAGACCAGTCAGTTCCCTTACCCTACTTGACAGATGTCCAAACTAACATTTCACACACTGATCTGCTAATGAGGTTAATTTTCAGAAGCAACTTCATGTTGCAACAGATTGAGTCCTATGAAGTTAGGTTCTCGTACCTAAAATGGTCATGACCTATCCCTATGTGAGAAACACATTAAAAAATAAAGCTGCTCAATAGAATGGGGGGAAAAAAATCCACCTTCCACTAATTTACATTATTCAAAGTGCCATCCTGAACCAACACCTTTCCATTTTTAAAGAAAAAAAAATTACAAACTGGTCAACAAAAGATAATCAGGTTACAGCTAGTTTATATACAAAGAAATTTACAAATTATCAATTTTAGGCTTTTGCCAAAAACTGCACTGGCCCTACAAAGCACAACATGCCCAAACCAATGGTTGCTACAGGAGATAACCAGCCATGGCTTTACAAAAAGCAAAAACATTGCCCCAAATTGATTATTGTTTTTCATCTTAAACTAATGCCACAATCATCTCAAATATCCAACCCTGAAGTCTCTGGAAACCAGTAAGTTTTTCTCTCATCTCTGCTATGTCTCCAAAGAATGAGACATTTAATAATCAAGGAGGATGACAGAAGTAATTCTGATTCTCTTAGGTGAGAAATCCAACCACACTGGATGCAGAAAATAGTGCTGACTACATTTATTCAAGACCCTTCTCCCTACAGAAGCCCACATAAGAGGTCTTGGCACCCAAGATGAGACGTAAAACCGGCAAGAGGAGCCCAAATCTGTTTTATACAGGATTTGCAACAACACTGTCTTCATCCATCCAGAGTGGTCTCAGTGTGCAATGGATGAACTTCAGGGTCGTGTTTCCAATTCAATTGTTGATCTGTTGCTACTCCAGGTGCTGAACTGTCTGAAGACCCCAATACCAACCACAAGGCGGAGTGAAGACTGACAGTTCACAGTGCCAGCAAAGGTCACAGGCTCCGACCAAGTATAACCACATCCTTTGGAAAGCCTTCCATTTTTGCGATTTCAAAACAGCCTAACTTGCTGTAAAACTCCAGAATTCTTTTATCATCTGGTCTCACTTCACAGAAAGCCCCACGGGAGCCTAGAAATACAAATATTCAAAACATAAATGTCTATTACAATAAATGAATATAATTATTAATATAAATTATGTTAATATACATAATAGGACCTTGTCTTTAAAGTTTATGGCACAATTTAAAAATTCTTACTAATATTCAACGATTGAAATTCTTACCCCAAAAGAAAATCTTTGGGGAAATAAGTATACAAGAACTCAAGGTATAATTCCAGCATTCTGGAAGCTGAGGCAGGAGGACTGCCATGAGTTTGAGGCCAGCTTGGGCTACGAAGCGGAGTTCAAGGCCAGACTGAACTACACAGACCCTGTCTCAAGAAAACAAAACTCAAAGCAAAGCACATATCTGTTCAAAATATACAAACAACCTTTTAGGGACCTACAGGGCACAGCCTATGTTACAAGTCATATAATCAGAATGCTATATATTCAAAGACAAATCTCACTTACTTGTTGGAACTCTGTTCCCAGTACTGTACAACATTAAGAATTATCTTTTCTTACCAGGTGTGGTGGCATACACCGTCATCACATAACTCAGGAAGGAAGCAGAGGTAGAAGGGTGCAGCAAGTTCAAGGCCACCCTGGGCAACATAGTGAGACCCTGTCTCTCCCATTTCCCCCCAAATTATCTTAAAGTTACTTAAATTATTCCATCAAAGGGCAAAAGCAATTCAACTTAAATGATGAAAACTGCAACAATAAATGAGCATTTTCATGGATCGACAACTCTAAGGCTGGCAAACTAATTAGTTGTGTAAGGCCTGAGGGTGAAAAAAACTCTTTTTACAGTTTTAAAGTGTTGTTTAAAAAGAGAATATGTAATGGAGACCGTATGTAGACCTTAAAGAATGAAATATTTACTCTCTGGCCCTTTAGATTAGAATTTTTGTTTTTGTTTTTTTGGTACTGAGGATTGAACTCATGACTGCGTGCTTGCCAGGCAGGCACTTATGCCGCTGAGCTAAATCCCCAGCCCCTAGAGAAGAATTTTTCATAACACTCAAGTTAAGCAAAGCATTTCTGAAGACTGAGTTTAGCTTTTCTGTATGTGTGTGTGGTGGGGAGGTCCTAGGGATTGAGCTCTGGGCCCTGTGATACTAAGCAAACGTTCTACCATCTCCAAGACCAAGTTTAAGTAACAAACTCTTACACATTACAGTCCTGAAAGACATTTCTTCCTGAGCAGCATTTGTCTTTCTTTCCACTTCTGAAGTATCTATTGGTGACTGAACCCAGGGAGCACTGACAACTGCACCCCACTCCCCTTAGGATTTCAATCCCCAAGGCTGGCCCTGGGAACTTGCAGGTGTCTTCTCTGGGTCCTCCAGCAAGCTGGGGTCACAGGTATGTACCAGCACACCGAGCCAGAGCATTTTTCAGTGTCAATACAGATGGGATTCTTACACTGCTAATAATTCAGAAAACACGAGAGAAGCTGGGCATAGCGGCATGACATGCAGCTGAAGTCACAGCTACCTAGGAGGCTGAGAGAGGAAGATCACTCAAAAGGTTGAGGCCAGCTTCACACTCTTCCTAACACACACTAATACACACAGGAAGTTTAAATCACAATTTGTTTTGCTCTTTTGGCCAAAATACAGTCCTTGCTCAAACAATGCCAACTCCACAGATACTCACCATTAGCCTTCAATGAAGACAGGAGGCAGGCCATCATACTTTTAGCCACACTTGGATCAGTTACTTTTTTGTGAATATCCATCTTTATCAGAGAAGGGAAATTGGCAAGGAAAGTTTCTGGCAATACTTCCTGTTCTTCATGGAAACTCAACATTATTTTCTGAAAAAAAAATTAGAATCTTTTGAATTTTGGCAGGTATCCATTATCAGAGTACATATGTACTCTGATATCAGTATATATGTGTATGTTCAGTAACTCAGTAAAAGGAGAAGCAATATTTAACAACTCTTTCAATCATTAATTAACAAAGAATTCAGTAGCATGTGATTCTAGCCGAAGTGTTTTCATTTTTAGTAAGTTTACCTGGAGGGTTTGAGGGAATACACTCAGTGGGTACAGCCCTTGGCTAGTATGTACCAGGCCCTGGATTCAATCCCTAACACACACAACAGCAGCAACAACAAAAAAGCATGCATGTAATGTGGTAAACTAGACTGGATCTCAGAACGAAAGACACCAGTGGAAGAAATACTCAACTTTGGAATAATGAACCAATGATAATTTCTCAGACTTGCCAAATGTGAAAAGCAGGTAAGAGGTATAATTCAGGAACTCTGTATTCTGCAAAGTTTTCTGTAAGTCTAAGATTATAAAAAATTTTAAACCTTTGGAGCCAAGTGTGGTGGTGGTGGCACAAGCCCATGATTCCAGCACCAGGGAGGTTGAGGCAAGAGGATCACGAGTTCAAGGCCAGCCTGAACTACAAAGTGAGACCTTCTCTCAAAAAAACTGAAATAATTCTTAAAAAACAATGTACCACTTACTTGAACCATCAGTGTACATAACACTAATGTATACACAAAATGGTTAAGATTATCGAGAAGTTAACCAAGCGTTAATTCTAGCACTCTAGGAAGCTGAAGCTAGAGAATCACAAGTTTAAGCCTAACATGAACACCTCAGTGAGACCTAGTCTCAATATAAAATAAAACAAAGGGCTGGGATACAGCTCAGTAAAAAGAGCCTGAGTACTAAGACAAACAGACAAAACAATTACATTTTAACATAAATACAGTCTGAAGCCTATAATCTCAGCACTCGGAAAGCTGAGGCAGGAAGATGCACAAGTTTAAGGCCGGCCTGGGCTATACAGTGAGACCCTGCCTCAAGTAAATAAATGAATGAAGGGTAAATGAACAAGCAAAGGAAACCTGACTGGCATTAGCATATGTAAGGCCCTGAGGTTCAGTCTCCAACACCATTTTTTAAAAAGTACGTGTGCTGAATACAGTAATATCGGCTACTTGGCAGACTGAGGCAGGAAGATCACAAGTTTGGGGCTAACCTGGTTAATTTATCAAGACCACGTGCCTCAAAATAAAAAGAGCTGTAGTTCAATATAGAGCACCCCTGGTTCCTGATTTCAATCACCAGTACAGTAAAGAGAAAAATGTTTGTGATAGATACAGTGGTCCACTTTTATATGTTCACATAATAAAAACTGTCAGATGTGGAACATAAACAGTAACATAATAAAAACAATAATATAAACAATAACATAAAAACTGACAGATGTGGAACAACAACACAGGCGCGGCTAAGTTACCAGCAAGCTACAGGGTCTGTGTAACTCCATGTAAGCGAGGCCACTCCAAGCCAGCTTTCTATTACACAGCCATCAAGCTAATGGCAGAAGGCGAAAAGTAGTACTTAAAAACTATAAAGAGAATGTGGCCAGGTGTGCTGGTGCATGCCTGGAATCCCAGCTGAAGCTGGAGGATCACTGCAAATCCGAGACCAGCCTGGGCTACAAAATGAGCTCATGGGCAGCCTGTTTCAAAAAGACAAAAAATAAATAAAAATAAAGAGAATGTGAATGCTTCGGAGGGAAGAGAGGTACAAAATGTTAGAAGAGAGAAAAAGTAACAACATGAGAAAGAGAAATACAGGGCTGTGGATTTAGCTCAGCAGCGTAAGCACCTGACTGGCAGGCCCAAGGTCATGAGTTCGATGTCTGGTATCAAAGACAGAGAGACAGAGACAAGAAGGAAGGAAGGAAGGAAGGAAGGAAGGAAGGAAGGAAGGAAGGAAGGAAGGAAGGAAAGGAAGGAAGGAAAGAAAGGAAGGAAAGGAAAGAAAGAAAAGAAAGAAAGAAAGAAAGAAAGAAAGAAAGAAAGAAAGAAAAGAAAGAAAATACAATGTCATAAAAGACAGCCCAGGTCAGGTTACAGCTCAGTGACATGGTGCCTGCTTGCCAAGTACAAGGTCCTCAGTTCTATTCCCAACCCACCCCCCCACCTCCAAAGGACAGCCCGAATATACACCTAAAAATATTTAGAATTTAGAAATCATCCTCAAGAAGAAAACTTATTTTATACTCATTATATAAGAAAATCAAACTGCCTAACATGGAGTACACAACAATTTTTTTTCTTGCCTTGTTGAGACGGAGTTTCACCATGTAGTAGTTCAGGCTAGTCTTAAACTCATTTTATAGCCCAGGCTGGCCTTGAACTCACAATGAGCCTTCTGCCTCAGCCTCCAAAGTGCTGGGATTACAGACATGCACCACCACAGTTGTCTACTGCTTTAAAACAAGGAAGGAGTGGGATGTGGTAGAACATGCCTGTAATCCCAGCATCTGGGAGGCTTGTTTCTGTTTTTCTGACAGGGTCTCAGCTCTAGTGCAGGCTGACCTTATGTTTCGTATGTAGCCTAGGCTGGCCTCGAACTCACTGTAATTGTCCTGCCTCAGCCTCCTAAGTGCTATGATTACAGGTATGCATTATCACTCCTGATCAGATGAATGAATTTGAGATTAGCCTATATGCTAGCGAAGTCTCAGGCTAGCCTAGTCTCAAAAAAAAAAAAAAACAGGGAAAAGTTTCTTTAGTTGTATTTGTGTTTCTACCTGAAGAAAAAGAGGTGAGTCACAATTTATGATGGGGTTTTAATGGAATTGTAAACTGAAAATACTACAGTCAAAACTGCATTTAGTCTAGTCACAACAGCTTCAAAAACAAAACAGAATAGAACAGCTAGGGATTTAACCAAAGAAGTTAAAAAACTCTACAATGAAAATTTCAGCACACTGAAAAAAGAAACCAAAGACATTAGAAGCTAGAAAGACCTTCCATGTTCATGGATTGGCAGAATTTATATTGTTGAAAAGGCCACACTACCAAAAGCAATTCACAGATTCAGTGCAATCCCCATCAAAATACCAATGACATTTTTCACAGAACTAGAAAAACCTAATTCTAAAAGTCATATAGAAACACAAAAGATCCAGAATAGCAAAGCAACCCTATTACAACAAAGAACAAGGCTGGAAGCATCACAATACCCACTGTAAAATTATACTATAAAGCCACAGTATTATAAACAGTGTGGTGGGGCTGGGGATTTAGCTGAGTGGTATAAACACCTGCCTAGCAAGTGTGAGGTCGTAAGTTTGATCCCCAGTACACCCCCAAAAAACCAACAACAAAACAACAACAACAACAACAACAACAACAAAAAACCCAGTACAGTGCCAGGTGTGGTGGTGCTCAACTACAATCCCAGCATTTGGGAGGCTGAGGCAAAAGGATTGTCATGTGTTTGTGGCCAGCCTGGGCTACACAGCAAGACCCTATGGGAGGGTAGAGAGCACCAAAAACAACCAAAGTAAAAAAATAGCATGTTACTTACATAACAACAGACACACAGACCAATGAAATAAAGAACAAAAAAAAAAAATCCATACAACTACAGTCATCTAATTCTGGACAAAAGAGCCACAAAAAAGCCCCTATCAAATGATGCTCAGTAAACTAGATACTCCCTTGGAGAAGACTGAAACATGGTCTCTCACACTGTACAAGAAAACCAATTCAAAATGGATCAAAGAAAAAAAAATGGATCAAAGATCCATACAGAAGACCTGAACTTTGAAAGTGCTAAAAGGAAACACAAGAGGCACAGGCACTGGCAAACACTTCCTGACTGGGACTCACATAGTACAGGAAGTAACAGCAAGAATCAACAAATGAGATTGTATCAAATTATAAAGTTTCTGCACAGCAAGAAAAACCACCAAGGCCCCGCCCCTCTTCTTCCCTGAGACCGACACAATGCAAAGGGGACAAGAGTAACTGGAGGTTGCAGCCGCCACCCTGAGCCTCCGCAGCAAGCCCAAGAGTAAGACGACCCCAGAGGAGCTGCAAACCGGGAGGAGGAGGGATTTAACGCAGGCCCGCTCTCCGAGCTCTCGATCAGTCAAGAACAACATCCAGGTGCTCGGTGCTCATCAACTGCTGCAACAGCAAAAAACTCCTCGGCTGATGAAGGCCTGTGATAGGCACAGCAACGTGGTGTTGGAGAACACGAAGGAGATGAAGAGCGGCAAGGGCAGGAAGTCCAAGCCAGTCAACAAGGACGGCTACATCTGCGCGATGTTCATGCACAAGGACTCAGTCATCATGGTGCTGCAGAACCGCTCATCGCTGGCAGTATGGGCCTCTTCCCTGCTGTCAGGACCTGATCCCCACCCCTGAAGACCTGCCCTTTATGACTGTAGTGACCATAAAGTGCTAAGTGTTGGAAAGGAAAAGGAAAAGGAAGCCAGCCAGCCAAAAGAGTGAAGAGACAGCCCACAGAATGGCAGACAATCTCTACCAGCCACTCTTCTGACAGATTAGTATCTAGAACATAATGCCAGAAAATCATATAGCCCAATTAATAAAGGTGCAAAAGAAATGGGCATTTCTAAAAAGAAGTACAAGTGTAAGTA
>PVJX010003102.1:43091-75765 GCA_004027295.1 Dolichotis patagonum
AACAAAACAACCCCACAGAGCTACCGTCTGATCCAGTTGTATTTCTCCTTGCACACACCACAAGGAATGAAAGTCAGCACACAGAGGGATACCTAAATGCCCGTGTTTATTATGGCACAATATACAACAGAATATATGATAGCCAGATACGGAACCAGCTAAGGTGCCTATCAACAGATGAACAGATAAAGAATATGCATACACACACAACAGAGTATTGTTCATAAAAAAGAACAAAATTTTATAATTTGTAGAAAAATGGATGGATCTGGAGATTGCATGTTGAATGAAGTAAGCCCTAAGCATGTAGAATCCAAAACTACATTATACACATTAAAATCTCCCCAAATGCGAAACTAAAGGGGGGGGCACACAGGATGAGACAGGAGGGAACCATTACAGTGTTATATGCACCTGCCAAAATAAAATCCATTAATCTATATAACCAAAATGCACTAATAATGTGGGGAAAGTTTCACAATGTTTTTTTTAAAAAGCTTAAAATGAATCTGAATATAACTTAGTTTTTAAAAACTGCATTTAATACACCTTACCCGCTGAACATCATACATCATAATTTAGCAACATAGTAGTCACCCTTTGTATCAGTGGTCTCCACATTCACAAATTTATGTGGATCAAAAATACCTGGGGCCAGGCATGGTGGTGTAATTCCAGCACTCTGGGAAGCTGAAGCAGAAGGATCAAGTTCAAGCTCAGCCTGGGCTACTTAGATCCTGCCTCAAAATAAAGGACTGGGGAATAGCTCAGTATGAAGGTCCTGGATTCAATCTTGAGTACGGAGAAAAAGCTGAGGGGACAGGCCAGGGATTTAGCTTTCTGGCACAGCACCTGTCTGGCAAATGTGAGGTCCTGAGTTCGATTTCCGACATACTTCCCTCCCCACTGGCCCCCCAAAAGAGGGGCTGCATCTGTCCATAACAAATAATTTTCCCCTTGTGATTACTCCCTCAACTGTAATAGCCTGACAATGTGGCATTTACACTATACTGCATTAGGTGTTTTTAGTCATCTAGAGGTGATACGGAAGTTTATGATTTATTATTTTGGTTTCCTCCAGGGATTGGGGCAGCCCTGAAACTACAGGTATTGATAGGTGGCCCGCTGCTATCACCTTTTCTCTTCCTGGTCAGGTGGCTGACTGCAAGCAATGGCTCTCTGCTGCCATGCGAGTTTGTACTGCACATTGCTGGCCAAGAAAAAAAAACACTCCAAGTTCAAAACTGGAAGTATGGTTTCTATTGAATATGTACTATTTTTGCTTTGTGAAGCTGAAGAACTGCGAAGTAAAATGTAAGCTGGGAATGATACTATAGGTGTGCACCACTGTACTGACTAACCATTTTTAACACATCAAATAGAGATGGGGGCAACACTGGCTTTATGAAAACAAACCCTTTCACCATCACTGACATGCTCATTCAGCTTCTTAATTCTGCTGTTTTAACAAAAATTCTTACATACTTGTTTTTGCGGGGGTGGGTAGTGGAGATTGAACCTAGGGTCCTTTGTGCGTGCTTTACCACTACACTGAATTCCTAGAAACCCAATGGCCCTTGGAGACAGGCTCTCACTGTCTAAAGATGGTCTCAAGCCCATTACTCTCCTGCCTCCCGAGTAGCTGGTATTATAGCTATGTACTTCCTGTGGTCAGCTACAAACCTTATTCAAATTCCCCTACCATTTTAAAACCAAGGTCAAAATAAACAAACAAGCCTAATTTTATACCTTTTTTGTACACATAGTTGTTACATGTAAGATAATGTCTTTAGGGAAAAATTACCCCCCCCCCAAAAAAAAGAGAGAGAGAGAGAACTGAATTGAATTGACTACTACATAGTTTTCCAAGACACGCATCCTGTTACATAAACTTGTTTAAAATGAAAAGATGATAAAGAAACTGTGTTTATATATAAAGGAGAATACTACTCAGCAATGAAGGATAAATGAGTCATCTGTAGAAAAATTGAGTTTATCTTAAGACAAATGATAAAGGGAATAAGACACGCAAGCTCAAATATCACATGATTTCTCCTGTATGAGAAACCCAAAACATGTGTAAGTTAAAAAGCAAAATAGAAAATAATGGGGCCAGACCTTATAGTGCACGCCTGTAATTCTAACACTTGGGAGGCTGAGGCAGGAGGACTGTTACAAGTTTGAGGCCACAGAGTTAGTTCAAAGCCAGTCTGAACTACACAGTGAAATTCTGTCTCAAAAAGAAAACAAAAGATAATAGGAAACAGAGCTTTCGCACATGGGAAGAGGATCTAGAGATGGGGGAGGGGAAAGGGAGAATAAAAACAATTAAGGTGTATACATGTACCAACCTCACAGAATGACTGTAATCATGTATTGTAAACATATACTAATAGAAATTTTTAAAATGAAGAAACAACAAAAAGGCTCTAAGAATTCTTCTGTGAGAAATTAACTTAGAAAGCACTGAAATTTTATATTTACTTCTATATTTTAATAAGCACTTTTTAGAAAAATTGTACCTCAGCCTCTGAGAGTTCCTTGTCACCATTTGGCTTTGTGTATTTTTCCTGCATGAAAGGGATCCAAGATATTTTGCACTTTTTAATGAAGGGGGTCACATCCACAGTGCCCAAAGCATAGCCACATATGCCATCTTCATCTTCAAGGACAAAACAGTAATCCAGGCTGAGGGAAAGGAGCCCTCCTACCAACCTGCTCAGAAAAGAAGAGAAAAAAAAAAAACGGTGAGCTTACCAACATGAATTCAGGGTTCAGTGATGCAAGGTCCAATATACTTGAATAACTTAATGGAAGTAACATTTGGTGCAAAAACCAATTAGAAATGCACACATATCAATTTTCAAATTTTACTAAAACTAAAATGGAATTTTAAAAAATACATTTCTTTCCAGTTGTCATCTCCTCTTAACCTGATAAAGCCTGGCTATGAAGTATCTGCTCCCAAATCCGAACAGTGATCACATACTTGTCTCCAATAAGGTCAGGCTGACTCTGAAAAGGTAAACCCACTCCGTCATCATACATCTCTCTGCAAATCTTGTACACAGAAGCCTGAAAATGTAACAGATTTTTATATATTATTTTATATTTTATACAACTACAGTTTAGCAACATGTCAAAAAATGGCAACAAGGTATCAACAGTATCAGGTCACCGATATGGCTCAGAGGCACAGTGCCTGCCTGCCAAGTATGTGGTCCTGAGTTTGATTTCCAGTACAGGAAGAAAAAAAGAGTAACAGTATCAGTAGCATCAAAGTGAGTCGGAGTAAAGAAAACGGCCTGTCAGACACAGCAGTTTACTTTGCTAAGTAAGTATCTATTCACTGGGTCAGATCTATAAGACCAGTGTAAAACAGCAAGATTTTAGTCAATACTTAAAACTGTTCTGCAAGGCAGTTTCTGGTAATAAAATGAGGATTAAAAAGCCAGCAAATTTTTTAGTGTTGGAGGAGTTTTGGTTTGTTTTTTCGTAAGTCTTGCTTTGTATAGTTTAGGCTAGCCCTCAAACTTTGCAGGTGATCATCCTGCCCAGTCTCCTAGGGTGTTGGGATTATTGGCATATGCCACCACACCCAGCTATAACTTAAATTCTTTCTCTAAATTCTCTGCGCTTATTTCCTCCTCCTGGGTTGAATGCTTTTGACACCTGTTTCCAACTGAAGTTTGAATATTTTAGGTGTTTCATTTTCAGTACTGGGGACTGAACCCTGGGCCTTTTAACTGAACTATACATTTCCCAGCCCTTTATTTTTTATTTAGAGGTGAGATCTTGCTATTTTACTAAGTTGCACTGGCCAGACTCAAATTAAATCCCCCTGCCTCAACTTTCCAAAGTGCTGGGATTTCATGCATATGCCATCACACTAGGCTTTAAATTTGTATTTTAAGGAGGGATAGCTCAGTTGTAAAGTGCTTGTTTAGAGTAAGGAAGGCTGAGTTTTATCACCAGCACTACAAAAAAAAATCCATAAAAATTAAGATATTTTAAGACACTAAAGAATTTTTTTAACCACTGAGTTCAAAACAAAGCTCTAAGGACACACATTACCACTCACCAAACTGATAATTACCTCATCTTTAGGAAAATACGGTCTGATAGTATAAACTTTGGAGGTAGGAGTCAGTGGGGGTGGTTGAAAAAAGAGATCATTTGCTCCATCAATTGGCAGCAAACGCTGTGAGGGGAAAAAAAGGAGATGGATTAGTGGCAGAAAGGTATCTGTTTCTTTAAATGAGTGTGCACTGCAGATTACCAACTTAACATTAACTGGCTACTGCAGGCAGACCTAAAGAAGAGGGGCATACTATGCTTTACTAATATAAACACCTCTTTGCTGGGGGAGGGGAGTGCTTCTGAATAGAAATTACCCAAACTGAGTTACACAGCTTTAGAGGTATATTAATGGGAATTCAAAATTTATAAAAACAAAAAACAAAAACAAAAACAACAACAAACTATTCCAGTGATGACAATTTTTTTTTTTAAAAACCAATCTTAACTAGACCATCTTTCTACTAAAAGATGGCAGAACAGAATGTCAGGAGGAGAGGTTTGGTCTGAAGAGGGTTATCTGTCCAGGAGACGCTTTATCCCCAAAGCAATGCGCTTCAGTTTGCTGTGCGCAGCAGAGCACCTGTTGGGGGGAGAAAAGTAGAGCACCTGAAAAGTCCATGAACAAATTGCAACAGCAAAAAAACTTTCCACTGTGTTCAAATTTTCACCAACAAACTATTCTTTCAAGCACATCAGATTTACAAACACCCAAAGCCTTTTCACTAATCACTTGCATATTAGTCATCCTGTTTTGCTCATGGAGTTTCCACTGGCAGACAAGCATGCGCGCATTGTGCATTGCGGGCGCAGATTAAAATGCTGTGCGACCTGCAAAGAAACAATGTGAAGTGTATACCTAGAGCCGCTGCGCTTCGCAGGCGCGGGGGGATGGGCAGCATCTCCTTCAGAAATTACTGTGAAAGAGGAGGAAAATTTGATTTAAAATTCAGCTATGTGACTAAATTGAATTTGGGACTAGAGAGCCTTCGGCAGACCAATCCTTCCAGCCATCTGATGCGCAACACAAGGTTTCTCATAAAACAAAGAAAATGTCAATTCAGTTGTGAATTCATATTGATACCTGGAACTCTCCTGCTAGACCACCTCTAAAGGCCCAGGGTTCTTGGTCTCCAATTAAGAACTGTGCTGAAGAATGACTACGACACCCTGTTGAGATCAGATCCAAGCGGAGAACGTTACGAGAAAGGGGATTTCCTGGGGTCTCAAATGTCCAACACACTAACAAACACTCTGTGGAAATAGCTCTCTAACAATACTAATCCAGGGTTTCAGGGCAAGGCTGTGATAATAATTATTTTTATAAATTTATAATGGCATTTCAACACTGATGTATGTTCCTCTAATTAATGAAAATGATTACCAGTTGTACTCTTTAATTATCAGAAGGAAATAAAGTGCCAAGTCTAGGTTAAATTTATATTAGTTCCTAGACAGCTCTACCAAGCTCGTTTCTTGCTCTATCATGAAATTATAATAATAAACTGAAATGAATGATAGAGATGAGACATTTTATTATCACAGCCCATGAAGGAATTAAACCTGTCTGAAGTCACATTTTACATTTTCAGGAAGGGTACAGGAAAGGGAAAAGGGGGAGGGTAATCTTGTCAGAAAACTAACGTCACCAGAATAAAAGAAATTTAATGGAACAACACAATGAGAACATTATGTTTTTAGACAAGAACAATTCAGATTGGCTAATTATAATTATTAGTCTGACAGGTTCTGGAAACTAAGGAAGCAATTAACGCTCCTGATTTGCCAGAACTAAAACATACTTTCCTTAAAGTGTACCAGTATCTGGTTCTTCTGATCAGCCATTATAATCTTTATGATGCACTGAACTCATGCATGGAATGGCAAGCTTTAAGGTCCAGAAGTCAGCATTTCTGGTCACCTCTTAACCAACCTCCAAGGCAATCAAGCTAACAATTAAGAAATAACTAAAGCAAATGTTTGGATGTCACAAGAAAACCACCTGCCTAGTCTTCTGACAAGATGAAGCAGCGCAATATAGTTCTTTTCCATTGGAAGACAGCATTCTACCTCCTGTTCAAGTTAACGGTCTCATCAGTACAAGACAATAGTGTGCTAGTCAGACAGTCCCAAAGCAAACCAAGTTTTTTGTTGACAATTCAAGCCCATTAAAACATCATATTTGGGTTTGCCGTATTTTAGGGGTAGGGTTTTAAAAACACACACAAAATACAGTATTTGTAAAGTAAGTATGAAATAGGGTCAATATTTAACTATGCCCCATTCCATAACTCAGTGTGGTTTACACTGCAGGAAAAACTGTACTTCTTAAACTTTAAAAATCAGCCAATTTCCTCTACCCCCCACTTTGAGACTACAACATAACTAGCACTTCCAAGCTATTACAATAAAAAAGCTGCATATACGAAGAGCTGTGTAAATGAAAACATGGTTAATGCCTCAGTCGCTGCGCAAACGTGACTTCAGTTCATGCCTACTGCCCTTCAATCTACCTGAGCTACCTCACAGTTAGAACCTTTTAATTTAAACTAATTAATCATGACGCGCTGTGAACATCTGCCGCTGTCCATCCAATAGTAGTAGACACTTGTGCTGAGGATTCTCCCATCTGTACACAATGGGGAAGAAGATAATAGAAGTCATTAGTAATCAAAAGTACTGCATAGCCACATTCTTTAAAGGACTGAATGCCAGCTGGACTGGAGAGAAAAGAAAAACAAAGAGTTCTACTCATTAACCTCCTGAAATCACTATACAGTGGTGAAGATTCGCTCCCTGCTGTGAGCCTTTGTAGTTACATGAAGGCCAAAACGACTATTTATATGTAACATCTATGATGGTCTGACCTGGAAACTACATCTATATAAACTGAGAGTGTTGCCCTTGTAATTGTATAGTGCTAAGAGCAACAGTATTGTATGTATCCAAGAATAAAATTTTTAATAATACTTGAATTAAAAGCTGACCAACCAACCAATATTTTAAGTGATAAATTTAAGATTTAAATCCCTGTAAGGATTAATCAAAATTCCTTGGCCAGAAGCCTGAAAGGCAAATGGTGTTATCCAACAACCAGTACAGAGGTTTTTTCTGAGCCTAGGAGCCAGATTTCTTCCACCCACAATGAGTAGTCTACAGTCTCGTAACAATTAAAATGTTCTTCTACCTGTTGTACTAATATATGTGGTAGCCCAAAGAAGTTCTGTATTTTCAAATTGACAAGGAGACTTATTTTAGCCACTAAGTGTATCACAGAAAAGCTGTCATTTTTTTAGTATCCAAGAGTCCCAAATGTACGTGGGCAGAAAATGAGTAATCTCATTACCACTACTCCTTAATCTAGGCTCACAGTGTTTCAGACCATCTGTTTCACAACTAAGATGATGAAAACCCATTACAGTGTTTGTGACTCCTATGAAAACTATGACGTGTCTATCAGCTTTGCTGCCTGCTGTGTGCTGTATGTAAGTTCATTACATATCCCTTATAGCTGGATTGAAAACCTGGAAATGAAATAAGGTCCCTAGAGAAACTTGGCCATGCTGGTGCTCTTTACCAAGTTTGAAAATTACCAGAAAGAAAAAAGTCACTGTTTTCAAAGTAGACAGAGAAGTCCACTGAACAAAGCAGAATTTTTATGGGACTAAAATGTCCACCTTCTGCTAAAACCAATTAGTTGGTAGGGGGATAAAGAAAAAGCCATGTGAAATAATACTGAGTAGCACCAGAATAGCCTTCCACTAAAACTCGCATGCGCACAGGGCTGGGAGGATGGGTTCCTCTTGCCAGGCCCCTTGAGTTGTTTCAACAACTGTTCCATTAAACACAGCATTAATGTTATGAAGACACAGCAAGCAGCAGAAAGCCTAGAGTCACATTTCATAGTGTCTCATCTCCAAATCAGACAGAAGTAATACAGTGTTCCATCCAGAAAGCATTCAGTCAGAGCAAGTTAAAGTCAGTACTTGCTAACACATTTTCAAGATATTTATGCTGAATTAGCCCAAGGGAGAAAAATTAACGTGTTCAATATAGCTAGCAAGACCTGCAATCTCAAGTCTTCAACAATGCCCACTTTTGCAAAAACCTAGGTGAAGAACTGAAAACACATTTAGAAATTTGCCAATTCCCTCAATGTTTTCTCCCTATGGGGTAATTTTTTTAAAGGTACAATGTATTTGAGAATAGATTATTCTTGGTGCACATACCTAACCACTGTACAAAAGACTTCACCATAGACATTATACTCTTGATGTCCCACACATAGGAGTACATATCATAAAGGATTGTCCTGTTGGCACAGTTGGAGAGCCGAGTAAACATTCCCATCACCAGTCCACACATCTCTTCAAATTTGGCTGCTCGTGACCGCCATTCTTCAATCTATTGAGGATCAAGAGACCCAAAATACTTCAAGTTTAACAATATAATGTGAAACGGTTATAATCTAAGACGTCTATAATCAGTTACCTGCAGTTCACTCAAAACATTATCACTGGTTTCAATTCTAGATAAGCAATTAGTCTGTGTCTCTCCAAACTGACAACGCCTAAAATAACCAACACTCGTCTTTATTCTGCAGAATCCACACCCACTTTATGAACATATTCATGTGGTCAACGTCCTGCCAGTTCTCACTGTACTCACTGAAGAACCTCCACCACAGCTAGGAATGTAGCTCAGCGGTGAATGTTTACCTAGTATGTGAAACTTACCAAGATAGACAACCATGCAGGATGGAAAAGCAGGTATATTTAAGCATACTCACTTTTTCAGAGTCTTTTCCTTTGCAATTGACACTAACAACACTGCTATTAGCTCGAAGCCACTGGAACTCCCGTAACATCTGTGCTCCTTTGGGTCCATGCTCATAAGGAAGATAAAAAAGATCTGCAAGTAATTGCAAATCCTCTAGAGTCACTGGTTCTGCGGTGTACAAAGGTTTTTCATTCGGACCTGGCACAAACTGCTCCTTGTTTGTTTGTTCATCTGTCTGCATAGGCGCAATATCACTAATGCAATCTTCTTGCATAGACATCTCTGGAGATTTTGATTCAGCTATGCTCTCTTTATCAGTGTCCATTGGTTTCAATTCCTCTGCCATTTTAGCTTCAACAATTTCAGTTAGTATTTGATTATCATTCTTGTGGTCTGCTTCTTCTTGTTTTTCTACTACCATGTCCATAGGTTCCTCATCGGACTGCTTCTTTTCTTCTTCCTTGGTCAGAGCTGTAGGTTCACCACTCAAAGCTGCTCCCTGGCTCATAATGGGCTCCTGGTAAACCGTTGTGACTACAGTTGTGGAATTTAAAGAGGGTGCTGCAACCAAGGGAGCCCCATCAACTACACTTGCTTTAGCTCCACTATGTGCAACTTGCCTACCTACAAAAACCAGAAAGTCAAGAAACACCAGAATTAGAACAAATTAAAATTTTGAAAAACGCTTTCTTCTTGTCACGATATCTGGAACAAGAACCTCAATTTCAGATTCCAAATACCCTTAGCCATGAGAAAAGGGAAATTTCTTTGAATCATCAGGAAGGTATGGTTAAGGGGCGGGGGGACAGGTAATAAACATCCTTAAATATGCTGACATACGTTATCTTCCCTTTGAAGATTTATTTTTTGACCCAGGGTCTTGCTCTGTATTTCATGCTGGCCTCAAACTCAGTGATCTTCCTATTTTGGTCTTTGTCTCCTGAGTGCTGGGATTAATCACATCAAGCAAGATATGTATTTTAAAACAAATACTTTGAATTAGCATTTTATCAGATAAAAGCTATTTTTAAAAGATTAAAAACTATCAGCAAGTTTGAAAGCACACACCAGAATCCCAGTTACTCATAAGCTACAGCTGCAGGAGGATCACAAATTGAAGACCAGCCTAGGCAATTCAGACCTGATCTCAAAATTTTTTAAAAGGCTGAGGAAATGTAGCTCAGCGCTCTCTTGGCTCAACCCTGGCAGCACCAAAATAAACATCAAAGTAAAGATTTTTTAAACTTTAGTCTGGAGACTTTTATATTTCATTTAACTTCACTCTGCTTAGAGGGCCCAACGTAAGAGAAATGACAGTGTTGTTTTGTGACTCAACCATGTGATCCAATTAATCCCCTTAAGAAAACGGGCAAACTTACTGCTGTACTGATGAGGTACACCAAATTCCTGCAACCATTCTGTTAAAGCTAGCTTTAGAGCCATCTGGGGACTATAGAGTACATCGGTTTCGATATCTTCATCACTGCCTTCATTTTCTAACTTTATTTGGATTGATACAGTACTGTCTTCACTGTCAGCTGGAAAAAAAAGCTTGGATTATATGAGCCTCCTGACAAGTGACAGAGGATACATAAAATTAGTTACTGCAGTGTCAACACAAGAATAAAGAACTAGAGCAAAAACCTTAAATATAGAAATACAAAAACAAACAAGACCCTTCACTGACCATTTCATCTAGATTATTTACCTAAATGCACTGCTAAATGTAAAATCCCAACTGAAATGAATACCAACTCTAAAAACACTGGAAAAGTTGATCATGAATGTCTACTGAATACCAATAATTAGAATTCAAGGTTAAAGGCAGCATGCTTTTCATAAATAAAATATTCCCAAGTCTTAAGGAGCTGATAACCTCATAAAGCTCTGAAGAAAAACAAAATGAATGGAGCCTTGATACGAGTACAGATGCTCTGGACTAGCACGGAGAACCAGGGAGAGAAAATTAAATCTGAGCTTTTTGGTTTGGTTTTCAAAAATCCTTTTCCTCCTCGTTTCCCCCACACAGCCCAATTTAGCTAGTATCTGCTACTACTCAGTGTACTTCACGCTTAACACGTTCACAATAGGGCCTTAATTCATGAGTCCTGTTGGCAGGCAGCTTGAACCACCAGTGGTACAGGCATGACTGTCCCACTGGGAAACCTGTACCACTCACTGGTGGTACAAACAAATCTAATCACCTCGATTGGTCTTTTGACTAATAAAATTCATAAAAAGGTATCTGATGGGACAGTTCAAGCAGCATGAACACGTTAGAAGACACCAAAGCTAGTCAAGTGTGGTGAAACATACTGTAATCCCAGATACTCAGAAAGATGAGGTAGAAGTTATCAATCAGGGTAATTTAATGAGACCCTGTCTCAAAAAATAAAAGGGCTGAGGATATGACTATGCACTCCCCGTGTTCAAACCCCACCTTCAAGACTGTATGTACAATAGGTATTGAAATTACTAATTTTATTTTTTACTGAGACTGGGACTACAATAAGCCATAAACACAGCACTAATTTAATAAACAAATGAAAGCATGGCTACAGAATTGACCTCAATGACATGTCACAAGGTGTCATGATGATAATTCAGTACCCCTGGTGGGCCAAAATTCAGGTAACTTCAAAATTTCAACGATCAGGAGGGCCTGGTGGTGCCTGATAATCCCAGCATTTGGGAGGCTGAGGCAGGATCACCGAGAGTTGAAAGCCAGCCTGGGCTACATAGAGTTCAAGGACAGCCTAAATTACATAGTGAAACCCTATCTCAAAAAAAAAAACAAGGGGCCGGGGATTTAGCTCAGCAGCATAAGCACCTGCCTGGCAAACACAAAGTCATGAGTTCGAACTCAGGACAAAAAAAAAAAAAACTATCAGAAATGAAAAACTTGGGCTGGGGATTTAGCTCAGTGGCTTAAGCGCCTGCCTGGCAAGCAAAAGTTCGTGAGTTCAATCCCCAGTACCAAAAAAAAAAAAAAAAAAAAGAAGAGAAAAATTGGTAACTCATACTAAAGAGTATGCTTCACAAGTGTAAGGTGGACCTAAGTGATATATGAAGTAATTCAGAAAAGAATTATCTAATCATCTAAAATACACCATTTAAAAAAAAATCATCTGAAAACAGAAGGAAACACTTTTGAGGCTTAATAGAAACACAGATTACATCTATGGTCTGACTTCAAAGATTGTCACATTTTATTTTTTTTTAAGATTGTCACATTTTAAAAGCAAGAATTTTCATATACCAGCTACCCACCATGAATGTAATCATATACTACAAACTTATACTAATAATTAAAATAAGAGGCTGGGAATTTAGCTCAGCGGCGTAAGTGCCTGCTTGGCAAACGCGAGGTCGTGAGTTCGATCCAAGGCACCAAAAAAAAAAAAAAAAAAAAAAAAAAAAAAAAAAAAAAGAATTAAAATAAGCCAGGGGTTTAGCTCAGTGGCATAAGCACTTGCTTGGCAAGTACGAGGTCGCGAATTTGATCCCCAGTACACAAAAAAAAAAAAGAATTAAAAAAAGGCCAAGAAACTAAATGCCCTGTCCAAGGCCACTCTTTTATTGCACACATAAGTCATTACTAGAAATGAACAACACATAATAAAATCTCCTAAACAAGAAATACACTTTGCCAGTGGCTGTAGCTAACCCTCCCTTCCCCCAGCCAAGGATCTAGTACATGCTACTCACTCATCACCACATCCTTCCTCACTCCGTTCATGTTTGACTTGTACCAAGTAGCAAGAGTGTGGATAGCGACATAGTTGGCTTCAAATTCACAGTTTGGATTCGTCAGCACTCCTTTTAACCGGGGGATGAGTTCTGTGGACCTTCCTTTGTATGGGCCCAGAAATAGTCTCTTCTGGTCATAATCATTAGCATGAATGTTATCCCAGATTACTGGAGCTCTCTTAATTATCTTAGAAACCTCTTCAATCGACTCTACTGGAATTTCTTTAGAAACAACTTTGGGACCTAAAAATAATGACCACCACATGTTTAAACAATCGCCTACACAGTTCTTTAAACTGTACTGTACATACAGTTTTATTGTGTTCTCCTTACATTATACTTATTTTTGCGTTTTGTTTTGTTTTTTTTAAACAGGGCTGGGATCAAATCCAAGGCCTCACACACTAAAGCAAGCACTCTACAACTTAAGATCACACCACCAGACCCAACTATCTTAAACACAACATTTTTCTCCCTTTCATTCTATAAGACAGAAGTTCCACATAGATCAATATGAAGTAACATCGTAAGAATAACCACAAAATCCTTTAAGACTTAGTTGTTTTGCAACAGGTCTCACTACATAGCTAAGACTGCCCTTAAATTCACTATGTAGCTCAAGCTGGCCTCAAACTCAGTGAGTCTGGTCTTAGCCTCCTCAGTGCTGCAATTACAGAGTTACACCACCATGCCCCGCTCCTCCAAGATTTTTTTTGCAGTGGGGTTTCACGATAATCTTCCCACTGACTCCTAAGTACCAAGAATACACATGTGCACCACCATGCCCAACTCAAAATATTTTCTATATGTCTATCATCCTGGCTACTTGTGAGACTGAGGCAGAAGGATCATCTAAATCCATGAGTTCAAGACCACCCTGGGACAAGCATGTTCCCCAACTCACTTGTACTGGCAACTGAACTCATGGCTTTCACACTAAGTATGACCTTACATCTTTTTTACTCTTTTTAAATAGAGACAGGATCTCATTAAATCAATAAATTGCCTAGGCTGAGCTCCAACTTGCAATCCTTCTGCCTCAGCATCTTAAGAATGCTGGGAGTATAGGCACACATCACTGCAACTGGCAAAAATTTTTTAATACTAAGTGAAGCATGTATGCCTCACAAAATAAGAACATTTCTAAAGTTTATTTTAAAAAATATTCAATTAACAATAACAGTCACATTTGGTGGCCCACGCCTGTAATCCATGTACTTAAGGAGGCTAAGGAAGGAGGATCACCATAAGGTCATGCAGAGCTACACAGTGAGTTCAAGGCCATCCAGAAATACACAGCAAAACCCTGTCTCAAAAAATGAGAAAAACAAAACAAGCAGCCAGGTGTAGTGGTAGCATACATACAAAATCCTTGCATAAGGCAGCTTAGGCAGGAATATTGAAAGTTCCAGGTCAGCATGGAATAACAGTCTCAAAAAAACAAAAACACAATCCAACCAATTTTTCTAGGGTCCTGTTAGTTTTACTGTATAAATCTTAAAGACTTACCTGTCCAAAGCACCTCAATTCCAGGTAAAAGCTTTTCACCCACAGTCCTTAAATAAGGAGACTGAGACACATTTGGGTAACAGAAAGTGCCACAATATTCTGAATGTAGGGAGAAAAAAAGTACAATCGTCATGAGTGAAATGGGCATGGGCTTTGGGAGGGGAAAGAAGTCCCACAATTCTAAATTTTTTTCATCAAAGCAATAAAGGACCTCCATATCATACCTAAAAGAGAATAAACTTAGGCACACAGTTAATATAAGAATCAATTTATAAAATCTGATATTGTTCCTCCAACAGTAATACAGATCAATCTTTACAATCCTAGTCACTAGAAATACAAGTTCACAAAATTAACAATTTGAATCTCAGCATTTTGTACCTAATTCTGAGTCACATTTCTCATTTAAAATCAGATACAAAACAGAATGAATTGATATCATAGAACAAATACAAGAGCATGACAACAGCTTATGACTACAACTTACATTATGACTTGAAATGAGTTCCTAGTATCTCACTAAGATAGATAGACAGATAGATAATTTTTTTTTTTTTTTTTTTTTTTTGGTACCAGGGATCAAACTCATGACCTCGCACTTACAGACAGGTGCTTATGCCATTAAGCTAAATCCCCAGCCCCTTCATTAAGCAGTATTTGAGTATTCATGTAATGTTACTAAAATAAGGTTTACGGCCCCACAATTCTAAGACATACATATGTAGAGGCTCACAATTCCAAGACATACATACATAGAGTTAAATAATTCAATCTACGGATTCACAGAATTTATCTATTCCTGACAAAAAAAGTCAGGGAAAAACTGTAGGTTGAATTTTGAGAGCAACTGAAAAAGACAAATATTTTTTATGGGAAAAAAAATCAAAAAGTCGGAAAATTATTAAGCTTTCTATACTGACTACTGGAAATAAGAGCCCAGATGGGAGTGGGAGTGAAAAGAGGGAACAGATATACATGAGCAGAAAAAGGGAATAAAGAGGAGGAGGAAGAAATGAGAAGTGACAAAGAGCAATGTAAATTTTTTTCCAATTTTCATTTCAGTAACAGCATCCCTCCTTTAATATCCTGACAATGTAATTTATATACTTTCAGTACTAAAAAACAAATCCTTTGCCAAGTTCGTTATCACTTACAAGTTCTCCAATGTAAGACCTTGAGAAATACCTTCCAGAAAAAGGATTCCGAAAAAAGAAAAAAAAAAATAAAAAAAAATAAAAAAAAAAAGAAAAAGGATTCCGATTTTAGTACACCAGTGTGTGTGTATGTAGGGGGAGGGGTGTTAATTAGGGCCCATACACAGGGCCTTTTAGAAGTTACATACATCAACAAGGACAGTTATACAATACCTGTAGGACAGAAGAGGAAAGTTTCTGGCTCTCCTAGATACTGATAAATTTCATTTGTGATGGAGACCTGTGCATGAGCAAAAGAACTGAACACTTCTTTGTCTGCTGCACACATATTATGGTCAATATCATCAAAAAGCAAGGCAAATGACCTGCACCCAAACTGAGAAACCTAGAAAAAAAGAAAGTATTTGTTTTTGTATTTCCAATGGAAAATTTTCTAAATTAAATAAGAAGACAAAGTTCTGTACCATTTTTCATTTTAGGTTTGCACACTATTAAAATACTCCAGCAAGGGCCAGGGATATAGCTCAGTGGTACAATGCCTGCCTGGCAAGTGTGAGGTCCTGAGTACGATTCCCAGTACTAAAATAAAATACTCCAACAAAACTTCTGCCTAGCCTCCTACCTCCATGGTTACTGATTATAGAAAACCCAATCGAAGAAGGAAAATACAGAAACATGAAAAAGTAGAAAGACACTTTCTAGTCCCCAAAGACACAATGATCCTAATTAATACCTCTGCAGAAAAATAAATAAAGACATAAAGTAGAAACAACAGAATAAAATGGGTGTGGTAGTACATGCCTATCATCTTGACACTCTGGGAGGTTGACGCATCAGCACTGCAAGTTCACCCAGCCTGAGCCACTGAACAATACCATGGGCAAAAAAATTTTTTTAAATGTGCTGAGGATATAGCTCAGACCAAAAGCCCTGGGTTCAACCCCTAGTGCTACCCCCCACCCCGCAAAATGAATAAAATTGGATCATATAGGAAAATAACTTTTTAAAAGCTCATTCATGGTGCCAGGGGTTTAGCTTAGTGGCACAAGCACCTGCCTGAAAAGCATGAGGTCGTGAGTTTGATCCCTGGTACCAGAAGAAAAAAAAGCTCATTCATGAAAAATTTTGAATGCCTTTATTTTTTTGTCTACTGCTGAAGATTAAATCCAGAGCACTTTGCATGCTTAGCATACACCATACCACTGAGCCACACACTCCCAGCCCTAGATCTCAACATTTTTACTAGCCATTTTAATGCCACCAATGTAACTATCTGGCTGAACATATACATTATTTAAAAAAAAAGAAAAAAAAACTAGCTAACATAGCTAGGTGCAGTGGTACACACCTGTAACCCCAGCATTTTGAAGACTAAGCCATCTGAGGCCATCGTGGGCAATAACAGAGAGATCCTGTCTCAAAACTAAAAACAAAACAAAAAAATCCATGAATGGGGCCAGGGATTTAGCACAGTAGTCTAAGTGCCTGCCTGGCAAATGTGAGGTCCTTGAGTTTGATCCCCAGTACAAAAAACATTAAAAAATTAAAAAATCCCATGGATGTAAAAAAAAAAAAAAAGAAAGAAACAGGAGGCCTACACTTTATCAAAACATGTGGGCCAGTATAGCTCAGCAGCGCAGTGCCTGCCTGACAAGCACAAGGCCCCAAGCTTGATTCCCAGTACCAGAAAAAGATGTGCAGCTTACATGTTAAGAATTTAGATCTAAATCAGGTGTACCAATACATTAATAACTTACATGTTAGTCTATTTCTTGGGAACACAACCATTTCCAGACTCAATTACCACTACTGTTCATATAATTCGAAAATCATCTTTAACAGGTAAGGGGTGATTTCTCTCATCCCGGTCAGAAATTCAGGCATGTAACCCTGTGGTACAGGTATATTCTCCCAAAATGTGGTCTGGACTAACCATCTCACAACCACCTGAATTCTTTACCCCATGTCAGTGTAGGGAACTTTAAAAATGGAGCCTAGATCAGGAAAGATGATATGCCTATAATCCCAGCACTGAGGAGGCTAAGGATCTCTTTGAATTTGAGGCCAGTCTGGACTGCACAGTGAATTCAAGGCCAGCCTGAACTACACAGTGAGACACTGTCTCAAAAAAATCTCAGAAATCAAAATTTCAGTAATCACATTGGTTTTTGTTTTTCAGTTCTGAAGATGGACCCTACAGACAGTTTTACTGTGAGACACAGTCTTACTATATTGCCTATGGTGGCCTTTAGCACTTTTTCCTGCAGTGCTGGGGAGATTGAACCCAGCCAGGGCCTTCACACTGACCCACATAGCTCCAGATCCCTTCCTAAAATTTTGAAACAGGGTTCCAGTTAGTCCCTAAATTGCCCAGACCAGGCTTGAATTTACAATCCTTCTGCCTTACATTTTCCAGAATGCTGAGGTGACAGACAGGGTGCTGGGCCTGGCAGTACTCAGCAGGCTTTTAAATATTCCTTCTAGGCATGTATCACACTGCCCAAACCTAGGTGCCAGGGCCATGTGCATGTTAGGCAAACGCTCTATCCCTAAGCCACACCCCCAACCTTCTTTTAAGGATTTTTTAAAAATGGTATTGGGGATCAAATCTGGGGCCTTTGCAGAGCTACACCCTCAGCCCTTTTGAGAAAGAAACTCACTATGTTGCCAAGGCTGGACCTGAACTTGCAATCTTCCTGCCTCAGCCTCTCAAGAGTACAGATTATAGGTATGAGTCATCATACTAGGTTTAAGGCAGCTGTTAAATTGAGAAGCAACGGTACCTCTTTTGAGTTAATCACATACTGGTACTCAACTGCTCCGAAACATAACAAATTTGGTACTCAACAGATGTTTGTTTTGAGTCAAGGTCTTGCTATGTTTCAAGATGCCCTCAAACTTTTGGCAATCCTCCTGCCTGAGCCTCTTAAGTGCTGAGATAACAGGCGTGCACCACTACACCTGGCTACAACATTGGATTCATTTTGATGTGAAATTTTTGGCTTGGTGCTCAAAATCAACAGTGTTGACTCCATACTGATTTGTCAGCTTTTAGCCAAAACAACTGTTTTAGTGCTCATTATTTCTGGCATTCACTGAGTCTCATGGCAGCAGTGAACAAGTATCAAGAAGGTACCACTGTACTGTGAGAAGTACTCCTCTACTCACAAACAGTAAATAATTCCCACAGAAAAATGTAGGAATTTTCTCTTATCATAAAAGTAGAAACTTTCAAGTACTGAGTCAGGAAAAATAATTTAAAAATAAGGAGTTACCTGGTCCAGTTTACGTTTCAATGTAGATACTTCCTTGGGGTTGGAAAAAGTGATATCCAATCCAGGTGAGATAGCATAGATGAACTCTATCTCATATTCTCGTGCAGCAGAGATGAGAGTCATAAGTTGCTCTAAAGAACAGAGTCCGTGTTTTTAGAAAGTAGGACAGAAAACTGAAAGAACCTTTACTTTCCAACTGAAGAGATCATTTCTTCCAACTTTATAAGAAAGGAAAAGTTCCTTAAATTTTACAAGATTATCATGTCCAATAACACAACAGGCCACACAAAATGACACAAGCCTGACGTCTCATACTAAGACAAAGAAAGTAAGTTTCACATTTTTTATTTGAACCAACAGAAATCAAAAGCCTTTTCCTTCTCAATTCCAAATAATTTCTTATCCTTTTTCAGGAAACAAGCAAGAATAAAGCATTTTCATTGCCTTTTTTCAAAAGTACCGGGGCTGAGCATGGTGGCAGACATCTCAGGCCCAGTTCTCTGGAGGCTGAGGTAAGATAATTGCCAAGCGTTTAAGGCCAGCACGAATTACATAGCAAGACCCTGTCTCTAAAGACAACCCCTAAAGTATGGGGTTGTCAATTCTCTACTGAGCCATTTCTATCTTAGTGTTTAAAACATATAAATGCTATTTTTTTGGTTGTCCCAACAACTGAAATTCCGAACAACAGAAAATGTTTTTCTAACAACTAGGATTCAATGATGGCTTAAACAATCCTAATCATTCATCCTTGTATCTACAGGAAAAATATTCCATTATATTTTAAGCCTTTTTTTTTTTTTTTTTTTAAAGATAGGGTCTTACTATGTAGTTCAGGCTGGCTTTGAACTCACTTTGCATCCCAGGCTGACCTCAAACTCATGGCAATAATCCTGCCTCAACCTGCAGGGTGCCACTATGCCAGATAAGCCTTTATAATATAGACAGATCTTTCTAAACAAACTGAAACACTAAACATGTATAAATAAAAATTTAAAAATTAAAGAAAACGTCAGGTGTTCGCCTACAATCCAAGCACTTGGGAGGCTGAGACAGGAGGATTACCCAACTTTGAGGCCAAGCTGGGCTACATAGTGAGTTCAAGGCCAGCCTAGACTACCATAGTAAGACCCTGTCTCAAAAAACAAAAACAGTTTAAAAATAAATCGAAGCACAACTACATATTCTCTTTGAACAACATTCCCATCAGGAAGTTAAAAGTACACTTAAATTACATAGAGTAGTAAAGAACAACATTAGGCAAGAGTAAATTTCAATTACTTCATAAATCGCCCAGGCAGCACTCAAACTTGCAATTCTCCTGCCTCAGCCTCCCAGAGTGTAGGATTACAGGCACGTACACCCTATGCTTATTATTCATTTATTTTGATTACTCTTATTTGTAGTGCCTTAACAGTTATACTCAAGCTAGGTGCTTCAGGTGCTTTGCCCTACCTATCCTTGGCTGTAGTGATGACATCTTTCAAGTGGCCATTACGCAGATCACTGGCAGAAGTCAGAGAATCACTTATGAGCACAGAATAGATGAGGTCATATTGGCACACCCATGACTCACACTTACAGCTGTAACTTCCCTACTGCCAGTCTTTCAGTCTATAGTAGCTCACACAAACTACAGAAGTTAGCAGAAATTATAAAGTGAAAATGAAATAAGAAAAAGATTACCAGCTTCCTCAACAGAATACATCTCCCGCCAAAACATCCTATGTTTGTAGTCATCTTTTGGTGCATACAAGTATGTATTTAATTCCCATTTTTGGAGCCTAAAGGGAAAAGAAAATTACATATATATAAACAGGCAACATCAATTAAGTTATAAATCTCAGTATTCTTCCTCTTTTTGGAACATCTCCATTTCATATAAAACTAACAACATTCTAGAACAGTAGCTTTTAAACTAGTAATCAGTGGGAAAACATTAGTACTTCAACATACCAGTATTGAATAAAAGCACAACCCCAGGTGTGACAGCCGAAACCCAAAACCTGTTCAAGCTTCCCCAGGAAAAGTCTAAACACCACCGGCTTAGGTAAAGCCCAAGCAGGGGCCAAAGTAAAGTAATTTCTGTAGTTCAAAAATCATCAATTTGTACCAGGAATATTTAATGTATTTCTCCAAAAGGAAATGTCACAACTTTTAGCATGCATCATACAATAAAAATTTACCTTCTAAAAAGTTCTTTTCTCTGTTCCATAACCCAGGGTCTTCCATAAAATCCTAGATTTCAAGTAAGAATGAAATTAATTTAGGTTTCAAAATGTGGTAAGCTTTATTGAGAAACATTACTAAACATAAAATAGTCTTATTTTGTAAAAATGTGTACAACACATCAAGACAATTATTTCCTTTTTCCTCAAATAAATTTTCTTATTTTTCTATCATAACATTTACTACTTAAGTGAAAGTTATTTAAAAACAAGTAAAACAGCCCGGCATGGTGGCGCACTCCTGAAATCCCAGCACTTGGGAGGCTAAGGCAGGAGAATCATTTGCAAGTTTGAGACCAGCCTGGGCTACAAAGTGAGCCCAAGGCCAGCCTGAACTGCACAGTGAGACCCTGTCTCAAAAAGACAAAAAAACCCAAAACAAAACAAAACAAAACCAAAAAAATCCACTGGTAAACCTACCCTTTATGTGAAATAGTTAAACCTTTTTTCCTCCCCAATTCTAGGAATAAACCCAAGGCTCCCAGTGTGCACATAAGTGCTCTACCACTCTCTGAAAAGAGTGTCTCAATCTTACAAGATGAAAGAAAGCTAACTAGTAATAACAACTGCTACCTAAGAGAGGGAGGTAAGTTGCTTCTAGAATGGTGAGTGAGGTAAGGTAGTAAAATCAGGGACATGAGTAGAAAAGATTAATTTATGATTTTTGCAGTACTGGGGATTGTGGGACCCCACAAATGCTAGGTAAAAGCACTACCACTTAGCTACATCCTCATCTTTTCAAGTATTTTGTTGAGGCTGCTCTCCAACTTTGTCCTTTTGCTTCAGCATCCTCAGTAGCTGGAATTGGTCGTGTGCCACCATATGCAGTAATATCTACCTTTGTAAAAAAGTTGTTATACCTAATACCTAGACATGGTGTCCTGTGCCTATAACCTTAGCACTCAGCAAGGTGAGGCAGGAGGATCACCACTGAGTTTGAGGCCAGCCTGGTTATGAAAGTCAATTCTGGGCCAGCCTGAACTACTTGTGAGACTGTCTCAAAAACAAAAGTTCCTATAACAATATATGTTATGGCAGCCATTTAGATTTACAGTCGTCCTGTTTTGAAGTCCTGTACTGCATTGTTTTGTTTTTATTGGTTATATTGTTTCTGTTTTGTTTGATTTTAGTATGTCTGAAAATATGAGAAGCTATTCTGAAGACAAGAAGAGGCATTATGCTAAGCATTGTTAATTTCCTATTATTCTGTTTTGAAATCCTGTATCACACTGTCTTGCTTTGATTGGCTTTATTCTGTTTTATTTTGCTTGGTTTTATTCTAAAATAAAATTTTAAAAAATGTTTTAAAGTTCCTAACCAAGGGACAAAACGAAAAAAGCCTAAGATCAAAATAAATTAATTAATTTTTTAAAAAAGAAACCTAATATCACCTTTGTGACAGATTCTTCGTGAAAGTGAAGATTCTGATTCAACAGTGAAAGTGGTCTAAATAGCAAACTTAATCAGTCTTAATTCCAGAGCAAAGAACTGAACTGAAAATTTAAGACAATGATGACATGCCCCAGAGTGTCCACTGTCAGAAACGAATTGCAGACTAATGATCTAAGTTGTTTTATAGACACCGACTGGGATTTGAAACTCCCTAAGTGTGTTAATTAGTAACTCTATCAAATACTCCTTACAGCTTGCCTATCTTTTACTTTTCTGTCTCAATCTAATAATCAACACCAACTGATAAGAACAATCTCACAGGAGTACCATGAACATTGCCAATAAAACATAAAATTACTTCCCTCCTTGAGCCCCAATCCCTAGCTCATATGATTACTCTGTACCACAGAAAGAATGACAGGGACCCAAGAAAAACTCATTACATACCAACATATCAAATTGTAGTGTTTTCAATACTGAAATTCATTATTATTTACTTACAGGAGTTGTACTGTATGGGAATGGTTGCCCAGAGCTACATCCCTAGCTAGTTTTTGAGACAGGGTCTTGCCATGCTGCACAGGCAAAACCTGAATTTGGGATCCTCCTGCCTCAGGCTTCTTTAGTGCTGATTATAAATGAGAATCACCAAGCTCTTAGCAATAAAACTTACACTGTTTTTTCTGTTAAACGAGTGGGCACTAAACATCCATTTAGAAGTACTCCAACACAGCTTTCAAGTGTCTAACCTCTATAAACTGAGTTTGCCCTTCGATAGTCATATTTAAAATTTGGTTAATTTGCATCACAAAGAGGAAGCAGTATGGTTAATGCAAGACTTAAAGCCAACAAAGGTTTGTGAGAGCATGAAACAAAATCCCAGTAGTTAATGACAGCATTTCTGATCCTCTATTTTAGGAATGATGCCAACCAAGAAGCACTACCATAGGAAATTTGCCTTGGGTCAGGTGTTCAGTTACCAAGGAAACAGTTACAAAGGAAGGAGAAAACTAACAAATGACCACTCCTGACCATAATTAACATACCTTTTAATATTTCTATTGCAAACAAAACAATTTAAACCACAATAAACCTTGTCTTTTAATTTCTGAGGGTGTAATGGTCTGGCAAGTTTCCTTAAACTCACTCCACTCTAGTTTCGAAATTTCTATATTCAGCATTTCTTTCTCACCCACCATCCCTCTCATTTCAAATAACAAAATGCATTCTTTTTCTAAAATCTCCCTTCACTCTTTAACAAGCTCCATAAATACGTCAACAACTCACACAAAGCAATCATCTTTATATATTCCAAAACAGCTCCCCCACATCCTGCAAGATTAAGTTTGCTGAACCACTTCTCCCCCAAATTAAACTTTATCTTAAGAACCATAATCGTTGATCTTTCAATACAATCTATTTCCATGGAGACAAGCTGGAAAAGATGGTTCTCTCAACCAAGAGCAACTTCTTCCTCTTTTCAGGCTTTTTTTAGTTTTGTACAAACACTAATTTTTTTATGTCCTTATCCATAATAGGTTAGAACTAATTAGACAACTAGAAAACCTTGATGAGCCAAAATACTGTATTTCAAGATATTCAAATAAAATCCTACACTCAAGAAAAGAACACTACTGATTGGTGCTTCTAAAGAATGCCGGGCGGGGCTGTCTATTCTCACCCAGAAACTGTGATCATCTGCTAATTTTCCTTCACCACAAAATGTTCAGCGTACTTTTAACCGCAACTACGGAGGAAGGAGAATATTTTTAAGCGTCTTCTATAATCACCAACTTCCAATCCCAAATCTTGATGTTTTTGAGGATATCAAAACTACACTCTCCCCTCCAAAAAACAACACTAGTACAGTACAGTAGACGGGAAAACCCACAATATTCTAGATTGAAAATGATTCTTTAAAAGGGCAGAGAAATTTACTGGCCAGTAAAAAATTTCTAAGCAGGGAGGATTTGGAACGCTACAGGCCAACTGCTCTTTTTCAGGAGTAGGAGCATGCCTGTCACGGTGATTTTCTTTTCCTCAAAGGGTGGGAACAGAAGCATTAGACTCATGCATGCATTTCTTTTCCCCTTGGCTACTGGGAACAGAACCCACGGGCTTTACACTGACCTACATCCTCGGCCCTGACACAGGGTCTTGCTAAACTGGCCAGAATGGATTGGAACTTGTGACCCTCTAGCCTCACCCTCCCTGAGTGCTGGGATTACAGGTTTGCATCATCACCACGCCGGGCACATTTCTTCTCTCGACAGCAAAAAAACCTAAATGGGATCCCAAAACACAAAGCAATGGAACTCAGAATCTAAATAGCAGGCTGCTTACAACGACTTCCTCCAAAGTCGGCCTAGCTCCAAACCCAAGCCAGGAGCGATCAGGAGACTCGTTAGCAGCCAGATGGGACCGGACACTGTGTACGGACACCAGGATGGTATACAGAGCCCACCGTGACCTCCCCCTAGAGCGAGCAGTGCCTACCAGCTAACCCTCCGGTAACCACTGTCCACCGCGGCGCAGAGCGGACGGATGGGGCTCGCTCACCTTCCACTACGCCGCACAGGAACCTCCGGGTTCCTCCAGTGGCCCTGGTCGCCGTGGCGACTGCGGCCCCGGTAGGGTGGTCGTCGCCCGGGCCAGACGCCGCCTGCGGCTCCAGCGCCGCCCCTGCAGAAGCGACGGAGCTGGAGCTGAGATCTGCATCGCGCTCTTCCAGCGCCGCCTGGCCTTCCTTCTGGACCATCCTCCCGCTGCCCGCCGCCGCCGCCGCCACCTCCGCGGCCCCCTCCGCCTGTGTCTCGGGGAGAGGACCTCGGCCTGCGCCCCTCCCCCCGCGGGCGCGAGTGCCCGGATGCGAAGGGCGGCGGCGAGTCTTTGTCAGCCGCGGCCTTGGCTCGGGCGTCGGGAGCCCGAGAGGAAAGCGAAGCCTGGCCTCTCGTCCCTGGAAGCCTACGTCAAGGACCCTGGTCTCGCGCCCAGACCCTACTGTCCGCCAGGAAGTAGAGTCCTCTCGCCGCACACCCGAAGCCGCGAGGGGTCCTCTCCGCTGCCTTCGCCACCCGCTTCCTGTTTATCCGCACTGCGCCTGCGCCGCAGACCGGATCAGACCGGTCCCTCGGCCCGCGCCCCTCCTCCTCGGGCAGGTCTAGTATGCGGGCCCGGGAGGGGTAAATGGAACCAAGTGGAGGCGAGACGCGCGCTGAATGAGGGCAGTGGAAAGTACCACTTAGATTCGCCCCCCTCCCAGGGGAGCCCGACGCCCTGGGACGGACCACTAACCCCTCCCGGAGGGCGGTGTTAGAGGAGGCTGCAGTCTGCGGGGTCCGCCAGCCGAGGCGGAGGGCGGGGAGGAGAGGTGTTTACTCTGCCTCGGCGCAGGCGCGAAAACAGGGCCCCGCGGTCTTAAAGAGGCAGGCAGGGGCTGACCTACTTTCCTGGCGTTCATTGCTGTCGTTTGGCTCATCACCTCTGCCCAACCTAGGCTGGGTTCTAGAAGAACGCAGTTCCACCGAGCTCAGCTAACCTCTACGCCTTGAATCATTTTTCCATCCCCCCCCCCCCCGCCCCGTAAATCAGATTTTAAGGCGCACTTATTCGTTCAGCCGACCCTTCTTGACCTTGCCTCATGGGGGCCCTGGCGCCCCTATGCGCTCACTGCATGGTCGGCAGAAATACGCAGACACAGCAAATTAGAGACATGTATTCACTGCGGTCCTAGGCAGATGTGATAAGCCGAACTACAGCAAGAATGTCCACTGAGCTACGTTCCCAGCCCCTTTATATTTTTTTAATTTAAAATAGGGTTGGGAGCCGGAGATTTAGCTCAGCGGCATAAGCGCCTGCCTGGCAAGCACGAGGTTGTGAGTTCGATCCCCGGTACCAAAAAAAAAAATTAAAAAATAATAATAATAAAATAGGGTTGGGTCAGTTGACCAGGTTGGTCCCAAATCTGCGATCCTCCTGTCTCCGCCTCTCAGAATGCACCCAGAATGTGCCCTAACCACCACACCTGGCTACACGCAGAATTCTTGCATGGTGTACCCAAGAGGCTCGGGAACAGAGAATAACAACTCCTGGTCATTGCTTCACTTTTAGGATGGATCATAAAAATGTGAAGTTAACCAGACAGAGTGGGACAATCTAGATTAGTGGAACAGCTGCCGAAAGTAGGGAGTGGTGAAAAGGTACGGGCTTGTTTGGGATGGGGCGTGTTCACTGTGTAAGAGGGCATGAGATCTCACTGTGTAAGATGTACACTGTGTAAGATGGCATGAGATCTCTAGAGCCTCAGCGTAGTCCTTTCCTCTGGCATTCTTGAGCCCTAGAAGAGCTGCTCGGCCCCGCCTCTGTGCTGCCCCGCGGCCTCGCGCCCCCCCCCTCCCCCCATTGTACGTTCCGTTCTGTTCTGGAGCTTCCCAGTGCCGTCATAATGCGCTTGACATTTATGGTGCTGGAGAGATATGTCTCAACTTGTGAGGCACAAACATCCCACTTTTGTATTTCGATGTGTATTTAACTAGTAGTAGCCCAATTTGTAACTAGAGGGACTTACAGTCCTTTCTAGTCCTGGATTGTGGTGATGGGGATTAGGAGCAAGAGTTTCTTTTCTCTGGGTTGTTCTTTCTTTCCAGGATGAAACATTTCATAAATTTGCTCATCGTTGGAGCACAGGGTCATGCTAACCGTTTCTGTGTGTGCTGCAGAGGTATTTTCTTGTGGGACCTGCTGTGATGAGTGGAGGGCCGTAACCACTTGAGGTAGAAATCGCAGGCCCAGGCTCTCATTCTGGGTGATGCCAGTTCCGATTTTGTCTCTCTGCTTCATTCTTCACACCATGGGAACCGGTAACAAGGCCGTGGCCGCAGTTTCATCTGCTCTCCACTGGCCAGACTCCCGTCTGTAGCCTAGGGAACGTTAACCCTCAGTGTCTCCACTTCGCAAATGTGAAGGGTGGTTTTCGCTATGCATTTTCTTTCCGTGGCACACCCCTACGGTGGCCACCCACCCACCCAGCCAACCTACATCAGAGACCATTGCTGGGTAGGCCCAGGATAAACAGTGACACTTTACAGTTGCATTGGAGAAACAGACAATAACAAGTTCAGTATATACACAGAAATGCAGTGTCTAAGTACTGTAAAGGGGGAAAGCTAGTGATGTGATGACTAACAAGTGCAACAAGAAGAGCCACTTCAGATGATCAAACAGTGGAAATCTAGATGAGTAATAACAGTGGCTTGGACTAAGTAAGAGCACTGGTGTGGAACTGTTTACCAAACAAGCAGGTGGAGAGAAAGCAAGGGAAAGAGAAGTGAAGACTATTAAATTTTGAAGGATTGAGGATATAGTTTAGGGATAGAGCAGTTCAAGGCCAGTTTAGACTACAGAGCAAGCCACTGTCTCAAAAAAACAAAAAGAAGGAAGATGTTGGTGTTACATACTGAGAATGGAGGAGACAGGAAAGGCATGGACCTTTCTAAACATTCCGAACATGTTAAAATGGACCATTATACATTTACATGAGGTGTCAGATGGGTAATTGTTTATGTAGGTGTTGGCAATCAGAGGAGCACTGTGAAGGTACACTTAGGAGCCTTAGATGGTGCATAAAGCCATGGGATGGCCAGGCATGGGCAGACTGTAATCCCTGCACTCAAAGGCTGAGGCAGAAGGATCTCAAGTCTGAGCCCAGCCTGGGCGATGTAGAGATTTAGTAGAGTCCTGTCTCCTGCCCCTCCCTGGGGATACAGTGCAAAGGCCCTGGATTCTGTATCTCCTCTCCCTCAAGATGAGAATTGGAGAAGAGGCCCTGGTATCCAAGTTAATACGGAGTCTACAGGGGGGCCTGGGGAGCACCTAAAAAGGTCGGTAGGAAATACGGGAAGGCAAGGAAGGAGAGAGTTTGGAGATGACAACAGCTGACATGGCCAGAATCAGACCGATGGCCCTAACAAAATGATGTGGATTCCAGTCTGCTGACCTGCCTGGACGCCTCTGTGAGTCCTGTCTCAGGTTACTTCTGGCTCACTGGTGCTCCACAGCCTAACTTTCCCTGTATTTGGATCTACCCGAAAATGTGAGGTGTCTCCCAGTCTGACGCAGCTATATTTACTTCCTCATTGTGCTTATTCACCCAGCCAGTCATTTGTGCAATGCCTGTCACATGCCAGGCCCAAAGGGGAAACCTAGCCCAGGCACTCAAGGAGCCCTAAGGAATTCACCATGGATCAAAGAGAACCAATCACTCGATAAATACATGGTTACAAACCGAGAGCACCTAGAGCCCTCAGTGTCCCTTCTTTAGACGACGCGTGGCCCACACAGCGTCCATCCTTCATACACATCTTCACAGTGCCCCAGAGCCACACTTGGTGGAGACTTGGGCAACTTGCCTAGGCTTGCTCCTGCAACCACGCACCTGGTAACCACGAGAAATTCTTTGGCTCCTCTGAGCTGTTTTCTGTTGTTGCAGATTACATTTAAAATGTCCCCTGAACCTGGTGTGGTGGTGCATGCCTGTAACCCTAGCACTCAGGAGGCTGAGACAGGCTCTCCATGGGTTCAAGGCCAGCCTGAACTACGTAATGAGTTTAAGGGCAGTCAGAGGTACACACTGTGAGACCCTGTCTCAAAAAGAACCACCAAAGTAATATCCCCCCCAAGATTCTTGTGAAATGACTGGGTAATTGGGGCACTGTGCTCACTGCTCTGTGGGTTCCCACTCACTTGCTGTTGGGAGGTGGGGCCTGGCCTGCAGCACTGTGGTCACTGGGGGACACGGAAGGGTGTATTATTCTCCCTTCTCTCCCAGGCTTCCGGTTACCATGCTCAGCCCCCTCCCACCATGCCCTTTCTGCCTTGGAGCCAGGCCATGGACTAAAATGTGAGCCAAAATAAACCTCTTTTCCTTTCAGTTGTGGCCATCTTGGGTATTTTGTCCCAGAGATAAAAAAGTGACTAAAACACCTCTGTAAAAGGGAAGGCTGAGGGAAAGACTGGGTAATAGTTTTGTTTTTTTAACACTTATTACATGTATTTGTCACAAATACAAAATACACAAAAGATCACAATGAGGTCACAAAAAAGTAGCTTTACTTTAGTTCACAATGTAAGTCTATGAAAACACATATTTCAGACTTTAGAAACTTGTGAAATGAAAGGGCATACATTTTGTTTGTGGTATTGGGGAATGAACCCAGGGCCTTTGCACTGAGCTACATCTCCTCTTTTTTAGTTTTATTTTGAGACAAGGTCTTGCCAAATTGCTCAGGCCTCAAACTTGTGATCCTCCTGCCTCAGCCTCCTTATTAGCAGAGATTACAGGTAAGTATCATTGCACTCAGCTGTAAATCAGAAATTCTTGATTAGTTTGTAAGACTGCCAAGTGACAGCTTGAGTATCATCAACACCCTGTCTTTCCTTATCTTCTACCAAGTTCTAGGGGGAAGATATTTGTGGGGGCCTGTGGCTCGGTGGGTTTCAAACTAGTATAGAACCTGAGACTTGTTCTCCTGCTAAGACAGGGTCAGACTCAAAATGACAGGCAATTTCTTAAGGATCTAAAAGGCTGCAGGCACGAGTTAGGGGTTGTGCAGTATTTATGGAGTGAAAGAACAAAGAAGCAAGAGACAGCAGCCAGTGCATAGCCTTGGTGTTTTATTGGATCTGGTATATTTCTTATTTTACAAAATATACAGAGGAGCCAAAAATGCTAAGCAGTCAACAGTGTCTGACTCAACGGGGCTCCCTGGGACCCTTCCCCTCGTTCTGGCCGAATGAACAAGCAGGTATATTAAGGGGTAGCAGCATGGCAGGGGTGCTGATGGGAACTGGGTGTTACGGTCCCTGCCCTCTTGGCATGCCCGGTGGTGTCTGTGGATAGACTAGAGGAAGACCAAGCCCTAGGGAACCAAGGAGGCTGTGCCGGGGTGGGGATAGCCTTGGTTGATCAAAGATTCCCCTGCACCCCACCCCCACCCCTGTGTAACCAGCTATGCCTGCCCCACTCTTCCTTCTCCTAAGGCATCCACTGGTAAGGCAGACAGGACTCAAGTTCAGGAACATCCCCAACTCACTCCACGCCTCCAGTGAAAACCCAAATCATTGCCATCAAAATGGGATGAGCAGGGAAAGTGGGCTGGAACTCTGTCAGCTGGCAACCAACACTCCTCCCACGGAGGGAGGGGAAGAAATTTCAAGGGTGAGTTAGATAGCTGGATCCCAGGCTCTCCTAGGGTATAGAAAATTCCTAGGCCATTTTTAAGGAGATGAGGCCTTCTGAAATATTTAGAAACATAGTCTAGTGGCATGGGGTAACATACTGTGGAATCTGGGAGCCCCAGCCCAGCCTGCCTGAGCTTTCACCTTCTGCCCAAGTCTTGTGTTCCTGACCCCAGCCAATTTGCAGGACATAACCACTGGCTCAGGCCCAAGATTTTGCGCTCTGCACTCCTGTCTCCCTTACACAGGCTGGGCTGAGAGGTTAGCTAGTGCTGAGGATAGAAGCTCACTCTCTGAGAACTGAGTCTGAGACCAGGGAGGGGGGAAGCACCATAGCAGGAGACATTCCATCTGGTGTTGTGGTTTCTAAAGTGGAGGTGAAGGCAGGCAATCACTCAGTTCCCACAGCAGGGGCCCCCTCCACGCTGGGTGTCAGGCAGCAAGGGGAGAGGGCTACTGGGAGTTGGGCACACCCACCAGATGCACTTTGCCCACTCGCTGGCCCCTGCAGCTCCAGGGATCTTGGATCCCTACAGCCCCACAGGTAGGGCTAGGATGAGGACAGACCTAGGAAGAGAAGGGTGAGGTCTGCCCGGGTTAGAGATGGAGCACAGACCCCCCTTTCCGGGTGGGCTAGATGATGTTGTCAAAGAGCTGCATGGATCGCATGATGTTCTCGTCCTGTGGCCATCATTTAAGGAAGGCAAATTGGAGAGCAAGGGGGAAAAAGAGCTTTTCAGAGGCAGGGAGGACGCTGAATCAGAGATTTGGACATTCAAGGGCGGGAAGGAGACACCCAGAGAATCCATGCTCCCCTAGTCATGATAGAGAGGCTTGGGGCAGCAGTGAACTAGGGAAGAGGTACTCTGCCCAAAGGAGGCTTTTCTAGCATCACCGATTCAGGCCTGCTGGACCAAGGAAATGCAGAGGGTAAGGCCTGTACCTTTTGACAAGACTCAATGAACTCCTCAATGGTCACCACGCCATCCTTGTTTCTGTCCATCTTCTGCAAGGATTGGCAGGAGAGAAGTCCGGTAAATTCTCTGCTGTCTTCTGCCCTCCCTCCCTTACCCCGGGGGCCCTCCCTCCCTTACAACGGGGCCCTCCAGCCTGCCCCGGCCAGGCACCTGGAAGAAGCTCTCCACATGCTCTCGTGGGGCCTCCTCCCTGAGTGCAGGGTACGTGTATTTACCCATCATGTCATATATGGACTTCATGATGTCAAGCATTTCCTGGTAGGCCAAGAGAAAAGATCCTTCCTCAGAGCCTCTAGTTTCCAAACCAAAGGGCGGAGGGCAGACCCCACGCAGTGTGGTTGTCAGCCGGCCCTCTCCCCCACCCCCTTGCTCCTCTGCTCTCCAGCTGCCCTGCACCTCCTTGGTGATACAGCCGTCCTTGTTGAGGTCGTACAGGTTGAAGGCCCAATTCAGCCTGTCATCTACTGTTCCCCGAAGAATCACTGACAAACCAGCCACAAAGTCCTGGGAAGGAAACAGCAGGGAACTGTGTGTCTTCATGTACCCATCACCCAACCCTTTCTTTGGGTGTGACCTGGAGCACCAGAAAACAGGGTTTCCCAGCCCACCTCCCACGGCTCACCTCAAAACTGACCGAGCCATCGTGGTTGGTGTCAAAGGCATTGAAAAGAAAGGTGGCATAGGTGCTCGAGTCTGCAGGAGAGCACGGGAGAAAGACTGGTTTCCAGACAAGGACAGGGCCCCTCAGCCCCCACCTCCCAGCCCTCACTCAGCCTGGAGAAGGCCAGCTGCTCACCTCCTTGAGGAAAGAACTGGGAGTAAATCTGCTTGAAATTCTCCTCGTTTACCACACCACTGGGACACTCCTGGGGGGCAGGACCAGATTGAGGGCCAAGACAAAGCTGCCCTGCCCACGCTCAGCCACCTCCACCGAAAGGAAAAACCTTCCGCCACAGGGGACTCACCAGTGGGCCCATCCCCCAGCTAGAGGGCCTCTTCCGCGCCTCCCTCTAGCCTCACGCCAGCCCTGGCCCCTTTTGGCAGCCGCATCCACTCACGTTCTTGAAGCCCCGGTACAGGACCTGCAGCTCCTTGCGCGTAAACTTGGTTTGCTCCTGCAGCTGCTCCAGGCCCTCGGGCCGGTGACATACGGTGGACAGTTCAAACTCGTCCTCGACGCTGTCTGCGGGAGCGGTGGGGACAGCCTCGGCTCAGGCCCGGCCCCTGTGACCACTCTTCACAGTCACCAGCCCTTTCACCCTCCACCCTGTCCCAGCTCCGACGGCATCCAGGCAAGG
>PVJX010003102.1:75865-114888 GCA_004027295.1 Dolichotis patagonum
ACCCTCCCCGCCCCGCGCCCCAGGCCAGTCCCAGGCAGCGCCCCGCCCCCGCCCGCCCCACCGGAGACAGTCACCTGGGTCCAGCGGGCGGGGCCGGTGGGGGCGGAGGGAGGCTGGGGCCGCTAATGCTGGAGGGAGCGAACCGTCACCGAGAGCGCGGAGGCCGCAGCGCGCGCCCCGCACGCACAGAGCCTCACACGCCCGCGCACACGCACACACCCACGCCTCCTCTTTCAAGTCTGCCTCCGCGTGGGGCCCGGCCGGTTTGCACGCAGCGTGCTCAAATCGCTAGCTACGGGACGGGCCTCACTACAGCCCTATGGGGTGGGCAAGGAGGCACAGCGCGAGGTCACTCAGCGGGAGGCCACACGGCCGGGATCAGGCCGGGCAGGGAACTACAGTGGTCCGGTATGGGGGGGGGCAACACTCGCCCTCTGCACCTCTGATCATCCGACAGGCACGGCCCGTACACCCTGAGCCCCGCGTGAACACAGGGCCGAGCCACACGCAGCTCCCCGCGGCCCACTTAGGCTCCGGTGGCGGCGCCCACCGATCACCCTGGCCAGGCCCGACCCACCGGGCCCTTCTGGGGTTTGCAGATCCAAGAGGCCCACGGGCGCTTGTGTACACTCGCATCTGAGCACTGCAGCTGCGCCCCCGCGCGCACGTCCAGCCCGCCCGCCCGAGCATGCGGAGGCACTTGCTTTCACTGACTGAGGGCAGCGCCTGGGGCCCGCAGCACGGCAGCAGCCTGAGGAAGCGCTGCTTCAGCGCCTTTTTAGTGGGCCCGGGAAGGTGGCCTGGGGAGAGAGAAGACCCCAGGGGGTCACATTAACTTCCCTGAGCCCCACCCCTCCTTCCCTGTCCCCTCCCACCACTTGCAGAACAACCGGGCTGAGGCAGGGCCTGGAGGGGAATGGAAGTGGGCTCGGTGGGGAGGGGCCAAGCTCTAAATGACAGGGCGCCAAGGGAGAGGGCCTAGCAGCCTGAGGCCTGCCCAGGTAGAAACACTTGTCACGCACAGGGAACACACTCACACACTCACACACACGTGATATGCGCAGTGACTCACAGACTGATAAACCACAAACAGGCACCAGGGACAGCGTGATACCCTGCATCTCACATATGAAGGTCTGATGCCCTTCAGCACATACACACACACACACACACACACACACACACACACATACACACACTTTTTCCTAGTACTCCTTAACACAAACGTATGAGTGTGACCTAAGTAGACCATGACACACATGTAGAGATCCATGTCACAGGCTGTACCACTCACAGCATCATCAAACCACACACGAACTCACAATGGCTCTGGAGCATCCTCATACTGTGTCAAGAGCACCATGATAGTGGAGCGTGGTGTCACACACCTGTAATCCCAGATCAGGAGGCTGAGGCAGGAGGATCACTGCAAGTTTGAGGCCAGCCTGGACTACATAGTAAGTTCAAGGACAGCCTGAACTACATAGTGAGACCCTGTCTCAAAAAACACAACAGGGGCTGGGGATATAGCTCAGTGGCATAAGTGCCTGCCTGGCAAGCACAAGGTCCTGAGTTTCACTCCCAGTACCACAAAAAAAACAAAACAAAAAAAAAACGCCCACCACAATACATATCAAAGTTACAACACATCCCATTTCATATTGTGAATAGCACCCCAAGGCACCCAGACCTAAGCTTATCCTCAATCCATACAGGCTTCATTCATCCTGGGCACACTCCTCTTTCCTGTGACCCCTCATTTCAAGACACCCAGAATCTTCTTCATGAGGAGCAGGCTCCCCATCAGCTTACTCATCTAAACCGCACATGTGGCCTTTTCCAAATCCTTTCCAGTGAGGCTTGCTCTTTGAAGGCAAATTGATAGCACTGAAGCAATGACAGACTTCGGTGCTGAATATTTTGGTGTAGTGCGGGGCTATTAATCATGGCTCTTCTCCCCTCCTCTTCCTTGTTTCTGTGTGTGGGACCTGCAGCTCTAATTATACCCTGGGGACTCTGCATAAGTGTATGTGTCTCTGTATGTCTCTATCTCCCAGCTGCATGCACCTCCAGATTCCTGTGCCAGACGGAGCCTGCTAGGTCTGATATACTGAGTAAAGCCGACCTCAGTCCATTCCCAGAGGGACCCAACTTCCTTTAGTTACAAGTTACCTCCATTCCAGCCCTCAACCTGCCCTGCCCTCCCAAGCCAGGAACAAGCCCTCCACCTCTACAACCAGGCCTTGCTCCCCAGAGGTAACTGCCTATGGTTATGGCCTCCTCAAGCTATGGAGAGTTGGGAGGGAGTTGGTGGGCCAGGCAAGGGATCAATGGTGGCCTGACCCCCAGCCCTGGGCTCCATTAGCTGTGACTCTGGTCTCCCCAAGGCTGGATTATGCCTGGGGAAAGTGGCTCCAGCCTTGGTCTTCTCTAGATCCTAAGAGGGTGGGCATAAAAAGGGGCCGCCTTCAGACACAAGGTTTCCCAATGGGCTTTCCTCCCACCACACCATCTGAGGAGAGGCAAGTTAGAGTCAACTGGCTTAACCTTTCCCAGGATGATAATTATGAACAAGCTCAGCCTGGCCGCCCCAGTTGCCAAGAGTCTGACTCTTGGTCCCCCATAATAGCTGAGGACCGAGGGTGCTCTTACTGCAGTAAGAGCAGACCCTTCATGGGTCTTCTTCCTCTTGCCCCGACTCCCTTCACCTCCTCCCAGTTTTTCCAACGTTCATCCCACAGTCTCCCCCAACCCCCACTGTTTTTGCCTACCTTGCCCACCCCAGGGCAACTGGGTTCCATGGAGCCAAATGGCTCTCGTGAAGAGGAGGGGAACCTGAAGCTCTGGATTGTGGCGGAAGCAATTGTCCCGTCTATCTCCAGCACTGCTCCCCAATCAACTCTGGGCTTGCATGGAGAATTAACTTCCCATTCCAAGGACGAAGCCCTGGAGATCATTCTGCCTCGGAGCCCGAGAGGAGCTTGAGAAGCAAAGGCCCCGATCCAATCCACTCCTCACTCCCTGGTCAGGGAGCTAAGCTCTAAATGTCCTGTTCACCATGTTCCTACCCTTCTCTCCAGAACCCACTCACTCCAAGTCCTGGACACAGAGCTGGTGTCTCCTCAGCGAACTATGGGACAGCCATGTGCTGGACCAGCTGCACCCTTTCTCCAGCCTCTGCTGGCAGGACTGTTAGTACCCCATCATGACAGGTGGCGAGGCTGTCAAAGACAGGGTAGGCAAATCTCTAAGGCTGGAGCCTCTGTTTAAACCCAGGCTTGCGGGGCATGTGGCATACACCTGTGATCCTAGCACTGGGGAGGCTGAGGAAGTGGGGGCACCTGAGGTCAAGGCCAGCCTGGGTGACACAGTGAGGCTGTCTGCCTGTGCTACACTCTAAACACTCCACATCGCACACACCAGCTCCCTTAGAAAGCTTGCCACAGGAGGCCCAGTTTAGGGACACTGAGGACTGCAGCTGTGGAGCCGGTGCCCAGCTCCTACAGCTGTGGCTAAGTCCTGTCTGCAGTTTTGCACGGCCGCCACTGGGGGTCAGGCGTCCACACTGCTCGTCCTGTCTTCCCACTGGCCCAGAGGCCAGGGGAACGGTCCTGGAGGTGTGGGGAGAAAGGCCACTTGGGCTTGTCCCCACCCTCAAGGGAGAGGAGTTAATTCACAGTTTGCTCTGGTTTCTCATACCCTTAGAGGTTACCAAATACAGGTGAAATCTGCAAATATCTCCCGCCTGTTCAAATTCCATCCCTGGGTTCAGTAGCCTTCCCTCATTAAAGACCCCTTTGTTTCAGCCAGTTTATCTGCTTCACTGTTCCTCAGCCACATGGAACTCAGTCCTGTCTCAGTGCCTTTGTCCTTGCTATACTCTGCCTGGGATGCCTGGCCTTCTGGTTTCCCTCTATCCTACACTTCTTTCTCTCCCTTTAAAAGCAACTTAGATTCCCTTTCCTCCCCAAGTCTCCAGCCCTCACTGTTTGCCAGTTACCTGAGTTCCTATGGAATTCTGTGCTGAGCCTTTGCAACCCAGCACCCAACCCCAGGCCACTCGTGGGAACAGCAAACAGGCAGTGCAGCATGGGAGACAGCAGCAAAAGCCAAAGTGCCAGGCTCCCTGGGTTCAAATCTCAGGGGCTGGAAGAAACTCAGAAATGTCACTGCAACCCCGCCCCATGGCTCCACGGCTGCGGTGATGTGATACGAAGGCTTCCTGAGAAGCTTCATAAGGATGGGAGGGCTCACAGTAGAGAGCGCTGGGCCCGGCCACGGGCATCGGATCTTGCCTAAAGAGCAGTGGATGACACAGGAGGCTAAGTTCGACCTAAACCCTATCTCAAAAGCTATTCAGGAAAGAAAAGAAAGGAGAATGAGCAAAGGAGTAATCATGTAGTTGAAGTTTGTAAATGCAGCTATCCTTGAAATTTATTAACTTTGTTAAGACAAACATATTGCTTAAGAACTATTTAGTGCTGCACATGGTAATCCCAGCAGTTGGGAGGCTGAGGCAGGAGGACTACTGTGAGTTTGAGGCCAGCCTGGGCTACATAGTGAGTTCTAGACCAGCCTGGACTACACAGAGACCTTGTCTCAAAAGAAGAATTATTGGGCCGGGGATTTAGCTCAGTGGCTTAAGCGCCTGCCTGGCAAGCATGAGATCATGAGTTCGATCCCCGGTACCAAAAAAAAAAAAAAAAAAGAAGAATTATTTAGTCTGCAGATGTATTACTTTAAATAAGTGTCCATTGTAATAAAAAAAAAAAACTAAGTTTTTTTTTTTTTGGTACTGGGGATCAAACTCACAACCTCGAGCTTGCCAGGCAGGTGCTTAAGCCACTGAGCTAAATTCCCGGCCCTAAAAACCTAAGTTTTGCAACTTGCAATTCACTAGATGCTGAGTTCTTAACCTGCTTGTGCCTCAGTTTCCTTCCTCGTATGGTGCTAGGAAGAACCATACACAGGGAGCTGTTGCTAACGTCTGACAGAGCAAGTGCTGAGTAACTTCACCATTATTAGTAACACAACACTCCCCCGCATTTTTTTTTTTTTTTTTGGTACCGGGGATCGAACTCACGACCTCATGCTTGCTTGCCAGGTAGACATTGAGCTAAATCCCCGGCCCCTTTCCCCCTGCATTTCTATAGCTCTTGACGTGACATTTCTGTGAGGCAGCTGTATCACTGATGCAATAGACTGAGGCCCAGAGACATAAAGGAACTTGCTTGATGGAGAGAGAGGGGAGGGGAACGGAGGGAGGAAAAGGAGACAGAAAAAGAATTAGGGTGTGTTGTGTGCATCCCACAAGGAATGTGATCACTGCGTGCTGCAAACATGTACCATAATAATAAAAATTGGATAAGTTAAATATATGGGGAAAATAAATCAATAAAGGGACTTGCTCAAGGTCACTAACCAAGAGGGGAAAATGCAGAAGTTTGAACCCAGGTCTCCTAGAATCAGTCTTGTCTCAACTACATTCCAAGCTCTTGCAGAGCAAAGATATAAAAGTGGCCCCTACATGAGTTGGTACCTGCAAAGCAAAGGAAAAATGAACACATCCCTGGCCTCCCCAGGAAGAGAGAGACAGCTCCATCAAGAGAACCATGAGCCATCTGAAAAAAAAAAAAAGTGTTGTGTGCCTACTGGGCAGTAGAGATGAGGTAGGATGGAAGAAATAAAGGTAGGTGGAAAGGCACAAGGAAGCTGGGTTAAGTGCCTCAAGCCTGTGATCCCAGGACTCTGGGAGGCTGAGATTGAGGCCAGTCTGGTAATTTAGTGAAAAAATATTGCACACATGCTGTTCTCCTGTGAAATGGGCTTTTTGTCTATAAACTCATCTCATCCTTTTCTCTCTTAACTATAGATTTCCCGAATTGCAAACTTCTAGTCTCAGACCAGGCCATAACCCTGTAGGGTCTTGCTCCTCTGGAGCCTGCATCCCTCCTGAGTGTCCACCTTTTGTCCCTCCTCCATTCCCAGTACATTCCTAGCTCCTTTTCTAGTTTTTATATTGTCTTGCTAAGTCACTAAGCTGCCCAGGTTGGAACAAAAGCAAAACAAATATACTTCTCAAACTTTCCATCTTCCTGCCTCAGCCTCCCAGTGTGCATGGATTACAGGTGTACACCACCATGCCTGGCTGAGCTGGCTAGTTTTTGTTGTTGTTTTAAACAGGGTCTCACTATGTAGTTCAGTCTGGTCTTGAACTCACTATGTAGTTCTGGCTGCCCTGGGACTCACTGTAATCCTCCTGCCTCAGCCTCCTGAGTACTAAGATTGTAAGTATGTGTCAGCATGCCCACCTGAGAGGACAATTTTGAGCTGAATTTTTTGATACCAAGGATTGAACCCAGGGCATTTATATTGAATTGTATCCCCAGCCCATTTTTTGAGACAAGGTCTTGCTAGGTTGCCCAAGCAGGGCTTGAACTTGTGATCCTCCTGCCGCAGCCTCCCAGAGTGCTGGGGATTACAGGTGTGTGCCAACACACCCTGCTGTTCATTCTCAAAGGTGGCTCAAACATCAAGTCCACTCTAATAAAGAGATCAACATTTATAGGGCTCATATATGTCTCATTCTCATAATAAAGCCAAGAGGTAGGCTGTACTGTTTCTGACTTTACTGCTAATGTGGTCAGAGTAAATATTTTGTTGTTGTTTTGAGGCAGGGTCTTGCCATGCAGTGCAGGCTGTCCTCAAACTCACTTCTGTAGCCCAGGCTGGTCTTGAGCTCATGGCAATCCTCCTGCCTCAGTCCCTCAAGTGCTGGGATCACAGGCATGTGCCACCACGCCTGGCTAAATATATCTATTTTGTAGTTTAAGAAATTGAGGCTCATCGAGCAATTTTCCCAAGATAATGGCTGATATGATGAGAAAGAACGATCTGCCAGTTCTCTCAGACTGACTGTCCAATGCATGTGAGGTGTCATAAACTGGGTGACTAGGGCCCAGTTTATGTTGGGGGAACTATGGGTAACAAGCCCCAAAAGGGTCAGATTCCATAAAGCCTTGAATGCCAAGCCAGACTATGTGGATTGCACTTTTCTGCCCTAGCTACTGTGCATAGGTAGAAAGAGTGACAAACTGTAGGCCGGGTGCCCTGTTCCCCTGCTCTGTCTCTTCCTCTCGGAGACCTGGATCCCTCCAGGTCCTGGGTCAGCCTGGTCTCGTGGGAGCATCTCTCAGGAGCAGAACACCGGGCTGTTCTGCAGGGCTCCAGGCTCAGCACCCTATGACAGCCGCAGCTCTGCCACTGGCCCGAGTGCTGGAACACTCAGAAGCAAGCAGTTCTGGCTGAGGGAGAAATGCAGACCTGCTGTGGGCACCGGGCACATTTCCCGGATCCTGCAGACCTCGCCACCAGCGGTACTGCCATCGCGATGCCACTGACCTCCCACCGCCCAAGCCCGGACCCCTGCTGCCGTGTGGAGGGACCCACCTACCTTGCTGCCCCGTGTTACCCAGCCAGTGAAGACCCCGAAGTCCTTCTCTCAGAGCTTCTTCACTCCATACTCAGCTAAGCCAGGTGATTAATGACCTCTCTTGACACTGGGGCTATTTTGGGTCCTAGAAGTCATGCCTGCGATGATTGAGAACTAGCCCTGACTGGCTCCAGCCATCTGTCACTGGAGACAAGCCCAAGCAGGGGTTCAGGGGCGCAAGCTCCCCAAGGGGCTTCTGGCAGGGCTCTGGCTCAGCGCCAGTTCCCTCCTTCTGGGGCCACGAAGCAAGGAGCAGCCACAGGCCCTGTGTATCCTCCACGGGGCTCAAATTGGGTACACATAGGGACACACAGGGACCCACGGATCTCAGCACATCCCGGGCTGCGTGTCTGGGTCTCCTGGAGGCCAGGTAGAGAAGGGACCCCGGCCTCTGTGAGCCCTGCTCAGGCAGCCCTAAGGAAACCCAAACGGAGATGCGCACGAATCTCAGTAGTGGTACCATGCGAGAGCCACAATCCGCACACGAGTCCAGCACCAAGGCAGAAGTCCAGGACACACAAGTGATTTAGTCCCCAGGAAACCCCAGCCCAAAGCGAACGCGCAGAACACCAGGTGACCGAGGGGTCTGCAGCCCCGGCTGCACTGCTCCTGCGATGCACAATCCAGAGACAAGGTGGTAACAAGCAATTGCTGGCTAGCAAACCTGCTCCTCCTGTCACGCAGGAGCTCCCGTCTCATGGATGTTGATTCTCTGCTGGACACTGCACCATCGCCTTAAGGCTACTTCAACTGCCAGCAAAGCCATCAAGGACTGCACCTCCTCCCCACCCCAAGCTTCTCTTCACCCCTGGGCCCTGCCCCTTACCTGAGCCCCCAACCCTCCGGGAGCAGCTCTGCGCCACAATCGCTGGCTCCGAAGGGCTCCCCTCCTCTCCACACTTCCGTGGGGGGTCGCCCTTTGACCCCTTTCGGGGACCCTGTTGCCGTCTCTGTCCCTCTCCGGACCAGCCCTCCCTTCCCACCTGGAGGCTCCCGGCCCACTTCGCTCACTTACGAGGGCCCTGCCCCGCCTCTCCTCCCCGCCTACCTGGCGACAGGGACCCAGCCACCAGCTGGTAGAGGGACCGCGCTGCCTGCCCCAGCGGGCTCCGGCACCGGCGGGCGCAGCGGTCCATGCCCGGGAGAGCCGTCGCTGCGTTCCCGCCCTGTCCCTCCCGCGCCCCAGGCCCCACCCCGGCCTTGAGGAGCCCAGCTCCGCCTCCTCCTCGAAATTCCCGGGTGGGGCGTCGGCGCCCCGCCCTCTCAGAGCGCTCCCTGGATCTCCCGCGGAGAAGCGAACCCATCTTCCAGCACTGCCTTCTGCAGCACCTGCTCCGCCTGCCCCTCACCCATGCTGGCACAGGGGCACTAAGGGAGCAAGGACGCGGTTGTCATGGCAACACCCCCGCCCCTGCACTTCCGTGCTTCCCGGGCCAAGTGAAAAAATAGCAGGAGGAAGGAGGAAGGAGACAGAATCTGGTGCGGCGGCAAGTAGTGGGACGCCCCACCCCTCAGTCTCCGGCGTCCCTTTCCCGGACTCGGCCTATCAGACCACAGCCCTTCGAGGTCCGGAAAGGCCTGCAGAAGGGCTTGGGCCGCTCCTCCGACCGAGGCTCCCTTTGGGGCTGGAAGAGAAGAGCCGCCGTCGCGGCTCATGCCTGCCATCCGGAAGGGTCGCCAGGAGTTCGGGGCCGGCGGCCACACGGGGAACGCAGGGCCGGCCCGGACTGCACAGCGGGACGCTGCCTCAAGAAACAAGACAAGACAAAATAAAACCAGAGTCACCTCCAAACTACCAGGTCCTGCCCTGACTGAAAACTACGTCCTCGCGCGGGTGACTGAGCGCTCACGACACCTTTCCGCCACACGGCGGCGCCCGGCCCCCAGGAACAGCGCCCGCGGCCGGACTCCTTCTCTGGAGAGCGCAGCCTCCCACCAAGCTCGGGCCGGGCTGGTCCAGTCCCCTGCCCATTCGTCCTGCTCTTCCTTTGCTTTGCACGGACAGGGCCGCCGCTGATCGCAGTCTTTGTCCGCTGTGCCGTGTCGCCAGGCGACCGGAAGGGTTAGGTGAGACCATGGGGTAGGACTCGGATTTTGTCACCCTGAAGATTCTCCTAGCTGTTTGAGCTTGGGGTGGAAGTTGAGAATGACGGAAGTCGGAGGAACCGAAGATTCCCTGACGTGTAACTTCAAAACTGCTTCTGCATCCCAATGGGCGGGGGTGCTAGGCGCAGGACACTGCCCCTTGTCCGACCCCAGGAATTCTGCTAGCTCAGGGGAGGCTTATCGCGGTTCAGCGCCAAGAGTAATGACCTCTTCGGCCGACTTAGCAGCTTTGCTAACACTGGTGTCTCAACCCCGTTTGACTCTCATAGTAAGCCCTGCTTAGTGGACAGATCCTGGCACTAGTTCTGTTTGTTTTTAAAGACAGGGTCTCGCTTGTATATCGCTCAGGCTGGCCTAGAACTCGAGATCCTCCTGCTTCAGCCTCCTGAGTCCTGGGATTATGGGCCTGTACTACAAAGCCTAGCTTCTATTTCTACTTCTTAAATCATGTGCGAGGCTGTCTACAGACAGGATGCTGATGACCAGGCCCCAATTCTGAATGCTTGTCAACATTGGACCTTTTGATTTCCCCTGACAGGCTGGCAGATAGAAAAACAGTATCGCCATTTCACAGATGAGAAAAGCAAGGCCAAGAGAGCAAAAACCACAGAGTTGGTACCCTTCTTTCCTGACTGACCTGACACAGTCACCTTCGAAGACAAGTGCTTCCCCTGTCCACCCAACCTCTGATCCAACAGCCTAGTCAGGAGGGGATGATTTCATTGAAGGGGAGATAGTTAAGGAAGGCGGTGAACCTGACCACTGTAATGTTGGTGAGGCCCGGGGCCCTTACTCCTCTAGAGGACCCAGGGCTGGTAATGGGGACAGAGTTCATGGTAATAGGTAACTGGGCCCCTGGAGTCCCTCCAGATCAGATGCATGTCCAGCCTGCATGAAGGTCCCCCTTCTGGGAGTCTTGCATCTAAGACTTCTTTGGGGTCAATGAATGGCGCACTCTCTCATCCTAGTCCCTCCCCCACTCCTGGGCCTTCACCTGACTCCAGGAAGGTCACAGCCTCAGCCTTTGCTATCAGGTCGCCTGATTCAGGAAGGTCACAGCCTTTGCTATGTCCTCAGCTGTGCCACTCTCAGGAGAGACAGCCTCCCTCCGCCCATCCAGCTGGAGTTCTCAAGCAGGGCTGCACCATGAGACACACACATATGTACATGGGAACATACAAGGCGACCCGAGCCCAGAGACAGATGAATGCAGAGTGTATTGATCTCACATATTCCCCAAAGAGAAAGAGAGGGTGTCCAGGAACAGTGGTTTGGGGTACATGAGGCCCCCACACAGCAACCCCAGGCCTCAAGCTTCCACCTCCAGCTCTGGAGGAAGGCAGGAGGATGTGGTGTGTGTGCTCTGAGGAGTGGGTGAAGTTGTAAAGGGTTACTGAGGATGAAGGGCTTTGGCCGTGGCCATGCATGTAACTTTTAGGGCTCCTTATTGGGTCCAGGCGCTGGAATCACAGGGTGCTCCTGGGAGCCAGTCTGAGAAGCTGAACACCATAGTCCTTTCTTGGGGCCACCTGGGCTATTTACAGAAAACCTGGGGAAGCAGTAGGGTACGCTAAAGACCCCACCTGCACCAGAAAACCAGGGAGGCAGCAAGGACGCAAAGCATCCCGGACACCCACAGAGCACCCCAGCAGGCATGGCGTTTAAGACACAGGAGCAGAGCAAATGCCACGGCCACTGCCCAGGCTTGCTGTCACAGAACACTGCATCGCACACTTGAACGAGTGCAGTCCTGAGCTTCAGTCACAAAGTCTCACAGAGACACAGGACAGCACAAGGCAAGCCCAACACACTCCGGTACCACACATCACTTGGCACAGAGCTGCACACTTAAAAAACGGAGACAGGCAGTCAACACATCAGAACACCCAAGGTTTCACACAATCGCACTAAAACATCTGATGCGTTCATACAACTGTACTGCCACACACAATCACACTCATCCTGGCTGTCTCCAAGTCCAGGGCACATGGCAAGCAGCTGTAGGAGGCACACACATATACATACACGGCCACAAACAAGGGTGACAGGTGCTCACTCACGTAACACCGCCCACCCCAGGCACACTGGCAGCCCTGTGTCACACGCGCCCACACCTGCTGCCTCTGCATGCCTGCCCCCTAGCCCCCCGCCCTGTAGGATCCAAGGCTTTGGCCCGGTCCAGCTGCCCAGACCAGCTAGGTGGGGTCCCGGGGAGGGGGTGAACACAGGTAGAGCCTAGCCAGGCCAGGGTTGAAGGGTCTGGGAGAAAGAATCTGCCCTCCCTCCCACGACCCCTGTGCCACCGACTCACCGGTGAGTTGGTCGTAGGAGCCGTCCAGATCTCGAGAGTCGGACAAACTCTCCTTACGGCCCTGGCCCCGCATGGCCCCCGGCACCCCCCTCCCGCATGGGCCGGTGGGAGGGGGCGCCGGGTGGCCAGGGCAAGGCGCACGCTCAAACGGCGCCCCCTGGCGGCGAACGCGCGGGCGGGCCAGGGGTCGCGGAGCCGAGGGGTCGTGGAGCAGCAGCTGGGCGCTTGGGCAGCGAGGGAGCGCGAGCAGCGCGGAGCGGAACAGAAGCTGGGAGCCGCTCTCCTCCCGCCTCCTCCCCGCGGCTGTCACCGCCGCCTCCCCCTTCAGCGCTGCCCGGATTGGCTCCCCTACCCCCGCCCGCCACCCTCGGCCGCTGGGGAGGCACGTGGCGACGGGGTGAGCGGAGAGCGCAGGAGCGAGACCGGCTCTCCAGCGGCACCGCTCCGAGCCCGAAGCCCCGGGTCCCGGCGCGGAGGCAGAGGGGCCCTCGGGGAGGAAGCCCCGACCAAGTCTCGGTCACCCCTTCCCCCACCGTCAGTGCCGTCCGTCGGGCTGCGCCGGGTCCCGGTTTCCAACTAGTTCACTCAGCCTGGCTGCGCTCGCTCCAGACAAGACGGGACTGCGGGCAAAGCCAAGCCCAGCCTCCGTCCAGGCTCGCTGCCTGCCAGTGGTTTTCCTTCTCTCACGTTCTAGCAAGTCCCCAACTCTCAACTCGCCGCAGTGTCTCGAGGAGCCTCATTCACTCTTAGGGTACCTCCTTCCTGGATATGGTGACCCCGCTGGTCAACAAAAAGATAAGGACACAGCGAAGCAGCTGTTTCTCAAGACCGCCTTGCTCTTTCGTCCTCTCCCTTTATTCTTTCTTTCAACTTTTCTGCCCTTTTGTTACCTGTCCTGTCCTAGATGCCCTGTTTTTTTCCAGCAGGCCTGGGGATTCGCTGGAGCATTTGGGAGTCCAAGTGATAAGTGAGAAATGAACACCCTTTTAATGAAGCCACCTTCTGGGAGGTTAACTCGTCTGAATGGGGCAGGAAACTTCACACTTGTCAGCAGGATGGGCAGATTCTGTCTGGTGGGTCTCAGAGGAATGGCCCACTGAGACCAAAAGCTTTGGCTGAAGGGAGCCTGGCACATTTGACCTCCTCAGTTGGATTTCACACCACGCAATGCCACACACTTGCCTGAATCAGCCCCACAGGAATCGGTGAGGGTTCCAGCTGAAGAGGCCTGGGGCACATTTCCCTGCTCCTGGCTCTGCAGGAGCCTCTACAGACCTCACACAAAGGCTGAGCATGGACAGCTTCTTCTGAGGTTCACTGCTGGGAGAGGAGGAGTCCTGCTCTTGGAATAGGTGTATGTGAAGAAGAAACAGGTTGGCAGGCTGGGCACAGTGGCTCACGCCTGCAATCTCAGTACTCTGGAGGCTGGGACGGGATTCCCAGCACCCTCAGTTCAAGGCTGGCCTAGAGATGAGCCTTTCCGGTGGAGGGTGAGAAGTCTTCTGTTAAGTATCCCTGTCCAACTTGCCCTCATTCATTTGTTAAGGGAGGCTAGCAGGAACTCTAACGGAGCCCAAGGGACTACTGCTGGCCTCAACACTACCACATGGAGGCGGGAATTCTCTTCTGCTTAGGGCAGGGGTCCCCAACCCTAGGCCACGGCCCAGAAAGCTTAATCTGTATTCACAGCTGCTCCCCATTGTTCATGGCGCCTCGGGTCAGATCTGCAGCCCCAGTATTCTCACAGGAGCCAAACCTCACTGTGGGCTGGGGGAGGGGGGACTCGCTGGTAGGTGCTCCCCCCACCTTCCTGCAGCTGCAGATCTGTGGACAAAGTCTTCCCTGAGACCAGGCCCTGGTGTCTAAAACTCTGAACCTGACAGGCCTGTATGAGGGCCACTGCTCATAGGAGGCGTTTGCAAGGACAGGCAGGCGTTCCCTAGCCAGGAACTGGCACCCAGGAGATGCTCTTAAATCTGCCTTTGAGAAATGAATCTGACCAACAGAGATTAAATGGGGAAAGGATGCTAAAAAGACGATCCTGCACAAGTGAACTTCTAATAACTTCGACCTGTCCACAGTTCCAGACCCAGCTGCTGTGGAGTTTGTCACCTGGAAGACCCTGCATGCTCCAGGCTGAGCCACCCATCTAATGACCAGTGACCTCTTGGCCCCTCCATATCTGTGTGGCAGTCTGCTGGTACATACTCTGGACCTAGCAGGATCTGCTCAATGCTGAAGCTGGTTCCCAGGGAGGGCAAGTGCTCCAAAGCAATGCAATGCTACATGGATGGCGCTGGAAAGGCCCCACGCCTGTCTTCACAGCTGGATTCCTGCATGCTCTGATTCTTCCTTTACTGCTTCCTTCCTATCATCCCGAGGGCTGTAAAGTACTTTAGAAACGGATGATCTTAGGACAGCAGCTATTTTGGAGACAGCTATGGGCCTACCCCAAGGAAGAGCCACAGGTCAACTTTCTTTTTTTTTTTTTTTTTTTTGGGTACCAGGGATCGAATTCACGACCTCACGCTTGCCAGGCAGGCGCTTAAGCCACTGAGCTAAATCCCCGGCCTCACAGGTCAACTTTCTAAAGGCCAGAAGATCTGCCTGTGGCCCACCTAGAGTCTGGGCGATCAATGCTGGCCTGGCCTCTTTTAGATGGAGGGTGCCCTGCCCCTGGCCGGCCAGCCTTTTCCAGACCACAGCAGGAAAGTCCCCCAGAGGAAATTCTCACACAGGCTAACAGCAGCAGGGTGAGGGGTGGAACACTTGGAGGGGAGCTCAGCAGAGGCAGGAGAGGCTCCCTGTGAAGTTGGGGCTGGGCTGGAGAACTGCTAGAAAGGGAACTATCAAGGTAGGCACCTTGGGGAGGGGGAGTCCAGAAAACCTGTCACGTGTTTATTTCACACACCCACAGACAGTTTAAACCAGACTAAAAATAAGACATTAAGGTTGTGAGCCTACTGTGCTGATGAGTGAATGGTTTGGAAGGCAGGAGAAAGCTAACAGGTACTCCTGATGCCAAAACTGAAGTCTGCAAAGTGGTGGCTGGACAGGAGAGCTCTGGGGAGACTGCAACCTCCAGTTTCCCAAAGAAGTCAACTCTGAATTTAGAAAACAGTACCTAACCTGACCCTAAGCTAAGGGTCCTATGACAGACTGCCAATAGGGGCGGGGACACATATTTCAAGCCCAGCTCAATTCCAGGCCCGAAGCAAGCAGGAGGGAGTTCCAGGTTGGTCTGGGACCCTGAAAGCTGCTTTGTTTTCAGGCCCCTCGGAAAGCCATCAGACGTCAGGGTGTTGGCATCACCTAGAGCTTACCCCACGAACTCCTGACAGTGAGTCAGAAGCTTCAACTTGCAGTCTCAATTGGAAATGTGAGAGGGTGTCCTGGAAGCTCCCACATTCTTATATGTGTCTCCCTTTGCCCACCCATTCCTCCCCAGATAAGATCCCCTGGCTTGCTGTTGCTGTCCAAACTCCACTGAAGTGTGGCCTTCGTCCAGAGACCTCGGTGTCCGTGTTTCCCTCTGACCTCAGAGGCAGCCCCTTCTCCCCCTCTAGCCCAGGAGCCTCATGAATAAGGGCAGGCAGTAGCTGTCGAGAGGGCGTGGACTCAGGAGATAGTGGAGAACTCCTTCAGCAGGACCTCCTGGCTAAGTGTGTGGAAGGCCAGGTTCTTCCGGACGTTGGTGCTAATAGAGCGAACCTGGAGAAGGTGGAGAGATTAAATGGTCAGGCATGAAACAAAGGAAAGGGCAGTGTGCCAGATGACAAGAACGCAAGCTCAACAGCTCCCCTGGACCGGATCTGCTCTGCTCTCCTGTGCCAGGGTGCAGACTGGAGAACTGAGTAGGACGGAGGCCAATGCCAAAGAACCTCATGACTCGGGCCTTCTAACTCTCTTTCATAACTTTCTTCATCTCCCAATAACTAATTCTCTTTTGTTTATTGCTGGCTCCCAATAATTCCCCTCCGCCAACATAAAAGCTCACCAACCACTCCATAAAACTACTCCATTTCCTATGTCTTACACTAATGGTTACCATTATGGCTTATGGCTAGATGTCCCCCCAAAGCCTCATGCAGTCCTAGGTGTGGCTTCTTCATAGAGGTGGATGGATCTAAAGTGTATGAGGCTGGGATTGGTTCATGGTGCAGTGCTGGGATCAAGCGCACTAGGAGGAAGGCTGTGAGTGCTACCTGCCCTAAGCAGCTTGGATAAGATATAAGGGATAGAAAGAGCTGTGGTCATCCCTTGCTTGCTTTGCTACCTTCTGCCTGCCAAGAGCTAGTTCTCCACTGTGATGCCCCTCTGCAATACTACCCTGCCTTGCAGCCCAGTTGATTATGGAATGAAACTTCTACAAACTGTGAGCTAAATAAACCCTTTGCCCGTTAACTTTGGGTGTCGGGAACTTTGTCCCAGCAATGAGAAGAGTAACTAAGATAGCTACCCTGTTCCTAACTCACTCCAGAGATTTCCTGAGGAATGTCATGTGAGAGTCAAAGCTGGGGCTCGTTTAGCACAAGACAGATGACCTAAAATTCAGCACTGTTACCATAGAGCTGGAGTGGAAAAGTAGCAGCTTGGTTGATGGAAGTTATACCCCGGCAGAGAGAGCTGAGAACGTGGGAAGTGGGAGAGCTCAGTGCACCTGGGGTCAGTCTCCAGTCTCCAGACCTGGGTACACCAAGCAGGTGGGTAGCAGAACTACAGGAAGGCGGAGCTTTTCCCTAGAACAGCTCTGGACATAGGGCAGTAAAGGGAGAGCTGGGAGAAGAAGCTGTTAGCCAGAGATTCTGGAAAGGAGGTGGAGAGGGAGGCAGAGCAAATGCTTGCTGGCTCCTGGGGTTCAAGGTGGAGGCTGCTGGAAACTGAGTGACTGGAAGGTGGGAATGGGTGTAGGGTTAAAGACTGGATAACTACGTTAGGACACTCAGGCCAGGAGTCGGTTAGGAATTCAGGAAGTGACTAAACAGAAAGCAGCAACTACTCTTGAAGGCTGAAGACACAGTAAGGAACAATGAGCCAGAGCTCCTCTGGGAACACATGATCCGCCCAGGCTTAGCTACAGCTGTGCGAGAGCAGTCTCCATCCCTGCAGGCAAGGCAAGCAATGCCGCTTGGGGAATACTCTCTTTCCTCCCTGCCTTGTCCTGAACTGCTTGTAGGGAAGCTGGACGCTCAATGCCAGGGAGCCCGCTAAGGGCTTTTTCACCAGCCTGTGGCAGCTGCAGTTGCTCTTAAGATGCCCACCTGCATGGTAAAACCCAGAGACACAGGCAGACACAGGTACTCACCAGCTCCTTGAAGAAGGCAGCTTCCTTGTGCTGCTCCGAGTAGCGCTCATACTGGTCCAGGCCATCCTGCAGCTTCAGCGTGAGTGTGTCATAGTTGGCTCGTACCACCTCAAGCACCTGAGGGAGGCCAAAGGCTAGGTGGGTTGGGGCCTTGCAAACCGTGGGTCATTTAGCGCCATGGTGCTGCTTTATTGGGGCTCACTCTTTATCACCCAGAAAACAGCACTGCCACAGGGAGCATTTCCTCAGGTTTCTTGGCTACTTTCTAATTTCTTTCACTCCCTGCTTTTCCTTCCCAGCCCAGCTTGGCCAGCAAGGTTGCTTACTCAGTATGGTAGGTGAGGAACACAGCAAGTGTCTGAGGTCACCTATATTTCTAATACCATAAATGTGCTCACAACCCTGTCCCGAAGCTTTCTTAGCCAGTTTGTCTTAGTTGCTGAGTAAGATCTTGCCAACATTCCCTTGCTTCTCCCTTCCTGGGAACTGGGTTTTTCAGTCCTGGGATGTTCCTTATTACCATCTGCCACTTTTTTCTCTCAATGCCAACTCAGCCTTCCCAATCGATTGCCTGGATCAAGCTTCTGGGCTTCTGACACTTTGGGTATAGGAGATACTTTTAAGACTAAGTTGGAGCTTCTGTTCTGATGAGAGGCCTCTCCTCAACAATGCCTGGCTTGGTATGGTGAAGGATTCAAACTTCCACTGAGTCTGGGAACTCTTATCTGTGGTTAAGAAGGCAGGGGATTAGCTGGATGCAGTAGCACATTCCTGCAATCCCAGCATTCTGGAAAAGTTGAGGCAGAAGGATCATAAGCTTCAGCCCAGCCTGGACAACTTAGTCCCAAAACAAAACAAAAAATTTTAAAAGACCTGGAGATGTAGCTCAATGTGAAGGCCCTGGATTCAATTCACACAATATCCCCCACCAATAGAAAGAAGAAAGGAGGGAGTAGAAAAGGAAGAAGAAGAAGGAAGGGACTATCACTGCCAGCTCTGATGTGACTTCAGCTCATAAGACCATGAACCAAAGGCAAGGGGAAGCGCTTGACCAGGTGAGCAGAGACAAGCTGGGCAGAGAACCACAGTGGGAGAGGGAGGAGTGGCTGTTCACTTTGGTAATCTGAGTAAAGGGACCTGACTTGCAGAAGGACCTGTGACATCATGGCGAGCTCTCTGCTCCACAAGGAGTTTGGCAGGAAGTGGTGTGGTGAGTGATGAGGTTGCTTAGCTTTTACAGAAGGCAGGGAGTGGAGGGAATAAACCAGAGTTGGAGGACAGGCTCCTGAGAAGCACGAAGACACCATGGGCTGTTCTCCCTCACCAGTCCAAACGTGTGCAGGACAGACTTGCCTTGGTGGCAAATGCTTCTACCTGCCTGGAATTCCTGAAAAGACAGAAGGGCTGGAGAGCACAGAAAGGCTTACATCCCGTGGGTCTGGAGGGAAGGGACAGGAAGGAAGCACAAGGGTCTGCCCAGCTTTCCTCCTCCCGGATGCCCCGCTCCATGAGATCACACTGCTTGCTGCGGGCCCCACAGACACCAGTACAGGCTGGTTCCTCTGTTTCTAATTCTGTTTGTTAGCTCTGCAGTCAGGAAGACCAGTACCCAGCAACAGCAGTCACAAAGCAACCCAGTGCTCTTGTGTACGTGGGCTACACTTGTGGCTAGAATAGCTACAGCCAAGGTCTTTGCTCAGAAGTGAATGGCTCAAGGCCAGAAAAAGATGCAACTCCTTCACGACAGAACAAGCATCCGGGTCCAGGCAAAATAACGTAACATATGCTTCCTAAACCCTGAAATCCAGGCATCCCTGGCAATGCCCAGGCCCCAGTTGCAGTGTGGAGCCTCCCCTGAGGAGAGTCGGAGTGGCAGAGCAAGCCACATCTTGCAGCCTAAGCCATCTGCTTGGGCTCCTTGCTCTCCTGGGTGTTCTTCTCTGGCCAGGGAAGGGTGGAAGGTCTAAGGTCTTGCTTAGAGCAGCTATGTGTCCTTTTCCAGTAAAGCTGGCTTTTGCCAGTGTTGCCTCGTCAGTCTGTTGTAGGAAACTGAAAGCAGGGAATGCTCCTGAGCCACTAGCTCCATGGACGGGAATGAGCAGCTGGGCTGCATCCTGTACTTAGTGCATGATCTCTCATCATCATCATCATCGTGACTATTGTTAGAGACGCTGGGGACTGAGTCCAGAGCTCTACGCTGAGTTATCCCAGCCCTTCCTACTTTTCAAAACTGGGTCTCACTTAGTTACTAAATTGCCCAGGCTAGGATGGGATTTATGACCCTCCTGCCTCAGCCTTTCCAAATGTTGGGATTACAGGTATGTGCCACTATGCTTGGTTTCAGCTCGCCTCTTGTCTGACATTACTTCTTGCCACCTCTTCTGTCCCTGGCCCTTTCCTGTGGGTTTCCTTCCTTCCTATCACTCTCACCTAGGGAAATACTGCTGCCATTTCATCTCGCTTCTGCTGTCTTGCACCCTCATTACTTCTCTTTTACTCCCCAGGAACATTCTAAGCACAGGTCTGGGCCTCAGCCCATCTGGCATACTAGCCTAGTCTGAGACTTCACTTTCTATAGTTTAAAACTAGGAACCTGTCCCATTTGAGCCTCAGCATTGGCCTGGAAGGTCACCAGGGCAGAACCTTAGCCCAGGGTAATCTCCCAGAGCCCCTGTCCCTCAAGGCTTAGGCTCTACCATTGCAGTACCACTGCCAGACTTCCTAGCAACTCGTGGCCTCTGTCAGGTTGAGACTGCTTCCCAGTCTTTCAGGTGACAATCTATCCCTCAAGGACAAGAATACTTCCATCAGCTGCCGGGCTCCACAGGGCTCACCACAAGTTCAAGATAGCTTCAAAGTCAGGATATCACCTACAAGACATATGCTCTCTAAGGAATTTGTACACCCCTACCTATGACCCTCAGTGGACAGGAGCCTGAATCCTGGCAAGGGGCTTATAAAAGATAACTGGTAGCAAGGTGAGGCACACCACAATCCCAACACTTAGGAAGCTGAGGCAGGAGGATTCCCACAAGTTCAAGGCCAGCCTGGACTATACAGTGCGTTTAAGGCCAGCCTGAGCAGCATGCAGAAACATGGTCTCAAAAAAACAACTGAAAGAGAGAGAGAGAGAGAGAGAGAGAGAGAGAGAGAGAGAGAGAGGAGGGAGGGAGGGAGGGAGGGAGGAAGGAAGGGAGGAAGGAAGGAAGGAAGGAAGGAAGAAAAAAGAAAAAAGGAAAGGAGGGAAGGAGGGAAGGAGGAAAAGAAAAAAAATTGAGTTCAATCTCTGGCGCGCGTGCACGCACACGCGTGCACACACACACACAGTCCTAAGCTGGCAGCTCCACTCTTGCCATAGGATTTAGATAACTCACCCAGCTCCTCTGCAAGGCAGCCTTTCCCCTTTAAAATAATCTTGAACTTACCTTCCATAAATTCAAGTTTTGGATTCCTGAACATAACATACAATTAACAGAAACACCGTCATCCCAAGGGCTGTATTATACCTGCTGGGACTCAAAACTCATTACCTTCACCGCCCAGGAAGTACCTATTTCAAACTGACCCAAAGGTCCCATGGGCATGCTACACAGGATTCTTCAGCACAGAGGGACATTTGTGAACTCAAGAGAAAGACTGAGTACAAATGACCTCAGCTTCAAAGACCCACACCTGCTTTACGTCAACAGTGGTAGGAAAAGGCAAACTAGGCAGAGGCTGAGTACCTCCTTCTGAAGTTTCTGGAGGGAAAGAGCCTAAGAAGACAGTAAAGTTACTAGGAACACAGGCTTTGAGGTCATAGCCTGAGCCACTGTGTAGCTATGTAAATTTGTGAGTTCCCTCTCTCAACCGTACTGGGGACTGAACTCAGGGCCTTTGCACTGAGCAACATTCCCAGCTCTTTTTATTTTTATTTTGAGACAGGGTCTTACTAAGGTCTCAGGCTGGGTTTCAACCTGCCTCAGCCTTGCAGAGTGCTGGAATTACAGGCATGTAACACCATGCTCAGCATGTTTCTTAATTTTTTTGAGCCTCAGTTTGCATATCTGTAAAATGTGGATGACATTACCTTATGAAACTAATGTAAAGAAGAGATGAAATGATTGTCCAAAACTTGCCACATAAGCAATAAACACTTACTACTTTTATAATGAAAATTATAAAATTTTTTGTTGACAACAAAATTTGGAAGTTCTGGCTGTCCCCAGATAGTTGTAAACCATAAGCTATGAACTAGGGCCTCATACATCTTCATTTAGGTAACACAGATTTTGGAGAAAACAAAACCATATTTCCCTACTGAATGTGAAAGCAGCCTCCCATAAGGTCCATGGGGCCCTGTGTGTAACTGGCAGTGCAGCGGCCAGAGGTCAGAGACAGTCTACTGCCCACTGCCAACCTCAACAACTTCGGTGGTGCAAGAGAGTATGGGTTGCCAGGTACAGTGTGTACCTGTAGGCCCAGCACTCGGGCAGGCTGAAGCAGGTGAATCACAAGTTCAAGCCCAACCTGGGCAACTTAGTGAGACTCCATCCATATACACAAGTTAAAGATGGGGGTCCAAGGGCTGCTAAGGAATGGAGTCCATGCGAAGTCCTGGATGCAATTCCCAGCAGCAGACTCGCCTACAAAGGCCTGGCTCTGCACACTAGAGACTGTGAAGTTGCTGGTTACAGCTGGGTGGTAGGTGACATCCCAGTGTGCAAGGTTAGTTGAAAACTGGTTTCACACACACACACACACACACACACACACACACACACACACACACACCCCTTTCCCCCAGCACATACAATATGCATTCCTCACAGTCTACTCAGTAGTCGTGTCCGTTTTTAAAAAAGTAACCAAGGCTTCTGAAACAGGAAATAACTTCCAGCCTGAAAAGAGCGGCAAATGAGAATCACCACGTTGGGAAAACTCCTAGAGATGGCTATCTAATTTTGATGCCAAAAGCCTGAGCGCTGGGCCTGAAGGACTACTGTCTCAAACATGTTGGCCTGAATTCCCAGCCAAAAAGGACAACTAAACAATGGGATATGTCCTGTCAGGAAACTTGTGTTCATCCTTTCTTCTCAGTAGGACCCATCTGGGGAAAGCACGTAAAGCACCAGCCCATTTCCAACCCGGGCAACCTTACAGCCTGCTCTCGAGGCTGGGTTGTCAAATAAGAATGAGACCACAAAACAGTAGTAAGAGAAGCTTACTGAGTCTTCCAGCAGAAGGAGAAACAGCCACAAAACCCATCCAGATGGCAGTGGGAAGTAACGGAAAGAGATCAGACACCTATGTTCAAATCTTGACACCATCATTTACTAGTTATGTGACCTTGACCTGTATGACTCTTAATCCCCTTAACTATGAAAGTCATATTTTCTTATAACATTACAAGTATATATAAACATGAGGGACAGGATCTATCAAAAGAAGTTCCAAATGAATATGGAAATAGGAAGTATTTGACGTATTCAAACAAGCTGGCTCAGTGCTGGCCAGAAGACCTGGAGCTGTCGCTGCCCCTGAGGACAGCAGCACGGGAGGGAGCCACACTGGAAACAACCGCTCCAGAGCAGCCTCCGACATTACCTGCCCAGTTCACGGCTCTCATTTCAGGATGAAGAGACAACAAGGTGCCTGGAAGATGGCGCACTGCCCAGAGTCACACTTGGGTTAGGGCCCGAGCTAAGGGCTCGTTCTGCACTGGCAGCTAGTGCCATCTGGGGGATGGTCGGGTCCTCAGACTGAACTTGGTCTTCACACACCAACCACCCTCCTGGGAAGAGGAAGAGCGGTCTGCGGAGAGTGGAGAGGCAGCCGGAGAAGCTACGGCCCGGCATCTGTGCTCTCACAGCTCCAGGCTCCGCAGGCCTCAGGGCCTTGTGTCAGCCCCACTCTGGGTCCAGCTGGTATAAACCACCAACAGAGCCGATCAGCAGCGCTGACCTGGACCGCTAATGCCATCACTCAGCGCTCACTTAGGAGCCTGAAAGTTAAAGGCTGTCAGTTTCCAGCTGGGTGTTTCAGGCCTCAGTCACCTTTGGTTTCCAGACTTGGGGTGTTTATTAAAGGCGGTTAATAAATTCCTCCCACAGTGAATGCTCTCAAGACCAATCTTCCATTCTCCCAAAAAGGCTGTAATCATTCTGTTCCTTTTCCATGAGGTTCTTTTTATGGTTTGTTTTTGTTTTTGTTTTTGTTTTGAGAGAAGGCATCACTGTACATAGTCCAGGCTGGTTTTGAACTCACTATGTAGCACAGGCTGGCCTTGAACTTGTGGGGATCCTCCTGCCTCAGCCTCCCAAGTGCTGGGATTACAGGCCTGTGCCATCATGCCTGGCTTGCAGTTTTGGTTTAACACCGTCAAACCCTTAATCATAGAAAAATTAATCTCTAGATAGTTTAAAACAGATATAGGAGTCTAAAAGGAATTAGGAGGAGAAAAAGATAAAGAGGCTTTTTAGAGGATTTTCACGATAATCTCAGATGTCTTTTCCACTGCACTGTGACCATTTGTTTTAATTTTGGATATTTACTCAAGTAGTTAAAGATTATGGCTTTTGGGACTCCTTTCTCCCACAAAGCAGGGAAGGATCAAGTCCAAAAACTCAAACAAGAGGGTCACAGCTGAGTCTGCACCAGGCCACCTTTGCGTCTCTCTCCAGGAGTCAGGTGTGGAGCAGTACTGTATCTTCTACAAACTGACAGAGGAGACATAATCAAAGCGTTTGGCCCAAGGCAAGTTGCGAAGCATTCTCCACTCACAACGGTGCTGGTGCCCATACTCAGGTTTCTTCCCTAAAAACACCCATCAGAACTGTTCACAGCTTTCATAAAAGCTCAGTTAGGTAGAAACAGTCTAGGCTGTCAGTCTGGGCCAGGCCTTCAGTCAGTGCTGAAGATGAGAACGTGTCACAGCTGCGACTGGAGGCGCATCTAAAGAACATTAAAATAGCAACGGTTTACGTACTTCCCTGAGGGATAAATGAAGTTTGGGATTACTGGTTCCACCCTTGAGATTTCCCAGAAATCACTTCCATTGGGGGTGGGCTGTCCTTTCCAACCCACTAAGACCAAGACTAAGACTACTAAAACACAGACTGAAGACAAGCCTAAGATTATGGACCAAGGTGCATGACGCCATCAATATGCCCTTGCTACTAGTGGCTGTATCTGTCATCTCATTGGTTGATTTCAGTTCTGACCCATGTTGTACCTGCCTCGTGATTTTGCTCTGTAAAACTTTCTCAGAAGAGTGGGCTCACTGGCAACTCCTTGGGGAACTCCACTGTCTCTCAAGAGCTATTCTTATTCCCCAATAAATTCTCCTATGCCTACGCTCTGCTATTCCTTAGAACTCATTCTTGCTTCAGGGAACGCAAACTGGCTGTGTCTGACATCTCACAGGTTGGAAGCTGCACATTTCTGCTGTGTCCCTCTGCCCTCCTGGTCTTAGCACAGTGTTCCGTTGCTGAAAGAAAGTGCTGAGCACAGTAGCTCTTCACTAATGGTCAGCAGCAAAGGACCTGCCAGAATGAGAGTCCACACAGCTGCAGGCAGTTCCTACGGTAAACGCACACTTCTGTCTTCTCCTCCTCTAAAGAGGAACAAGTCAAATACACTATTTCTCACCACGGAAGGTTGAAGCCATCTTTCTTCTAAAATCCAGTAAAGGTTCTCAAACTCAAAGCACTGCTTCCCATGAAAGTGCGAATGGCCTGCTCCACACTGCCTACCGCCCTGCTCTGGATGTGGTACAGGCACGGGGCTGAAACGCTCCATAAAATTTTGTATGAGACTGGAAGGAGACAAAGGTCTCATCTTTCATTTTTCTCTAAGGCAATTAACATAGCCTCCCTCTCTTCCTCTACTTTTCTAGAAGCAGAAGCTCCTCAGAACTGGCTATATGAGGAATGGCACCCTTTTCTCCCAGAAGCAATGAAGGTTTGTACCTAATCTTGAAACTTCATCAGCTTGAGGTGTGGTAGCTACAAGTAAGTGGAAGTCAGGGAGTAAAAGACTACTTAAGGGAATGCACACAACGCAGCAGGCACTGTGTTTGACACACAGAAAGCTTAGGAAGCGTGCCTGTTAGCACCTGGGAAGCTGAAGTTGTGTTACGAGCTTGAGACCAAACTAGACAACATGGCCAGTTCTAGCTAGGCCAGCCTAGTCTATGTGGCAAAAACCTTATCTTAAAAAATAAAAAGAAAGAAAAAGAAAGGAAAAAAGGGAGAGAAGATAGATGGATGAATGAATTAACGAATTGTGGCTGTTACTATCTTTTTTTTTTAAACCTTGATTTGACCCTATGACATTTTTAGGGCCTGAAATCAGGAAAACTGACCTGTTCCCATAGTTTCCCTTTCAATTCCTGCTATAAACAAGCAAAGTCCACTCCCCGGTCTCTCTGGAAGATCTTGAATCCCACAGGCTCCCCATGTGCAGTGGAGACTGGCCTCAGGCCTTGGCATTAGCAGCTGCAGGCGGGCAGAGTGGCAGGCCTGAAGGCGCCACTGATTTCCTCACTGAAATGGGTCACAGATGCACCCTAAGGAAGACACCCAGCACCACATTATGGACTTTCCACAGCGCCTGACAAAGTCCTAAGAAAGTGAATGTCAACATGCTTAGAGGGTAGTTGAGTAACACGTCACATGGTGAGACTGGGGTTAGGCCCTGGCGGTCTAACACACAACCCTGCTCCCAGAGCCATGTCCTGCCTTTATAAAGCTAACAAACAAATGGGGAGATCAAGATGAACCCCCGAGACAGGAGCCCCACAGACAAGGTTTCTTTCTTTGCTTGCTTTTCTTTTCTTCTTTCTTTCTTTCTTTCTTTCTTTCTTTCTTTCTTTCTCTCTCTCTCTCTCTCTCTCTCTCTCTCTCTCTCTTCTTGCTGACAGAATCTCACCATGTAGTTCAGGCAGAACTACACTTGAACTCACTATGTAACCCAAGCTGGCCTCAAACTTGGAGCAATCCTCCTGCCTCAGCCTCCCAAGTGTTGGGGTTCAGGGGTACGCCACCATGCCCAGCTCCTGTTTTGTTTCTTGTTTTGGTGTCTGTTAGTGCCTATGAGTCATACAGAACAATGGGATCTGTCTTGGTAGACTGGTGCATGCGTATAACATACTCTTGATTATTTTCATCCCAGTCCTTGCCTTTCCCTTTCCTTTTGCCTCCTCTATTCCCTTCCAGATCTCTGAAAATCCACCTTCCAATTTCCTGTCACCTCTCACTGACTGACCGATTGATTACTGGTATAAGAGGAAACGTGGTATTTAATTTTTCTGAAACTGGCTTATTTTGCTCAATATGGTAGTCTGTGGTTCCATGCATCTTCCTGCCAATGAATGATTTTTCTTCTTCCTTATGACATTATGATACAGTAACATTCCACAGTGCACCTATGTATATCGCATTTTCTTTTTTCACTGGATCTCATTATGTAGTTCAGGCTGGCCTTAAACTCACTTTGAGGCCCACACTGGCTCTGAACTGGCAAATCCCTGAATGCTAGGATTACAAGTGTGTGCCGCCACTCCTGCACACATTGTATGGCAGGGAAAGTTAAGGAGGCCAAGGTCTCCTCTCTTTACCTACCACCTCTTATGGGAGGGTGGTACTGACAATTGAACCCAGGACCTTTAAACTGTGCCACGTCCCCCACTTTTTTTTCTTTCTGTCTTCCTTTTTTTTGGGGGGGTCTTTTTGAGACAGGGTCTCACTATTCAGTTCAGGCTGGCCTTGAGCTCACTTCGTAGTCAAGGCTGGTCTCAAATTTGCAATGATCTCCTGCCTCAGCCTCCTGAGTGCTGGGATTATAGGCACACGCCACCACACCCAGCTCTTGAAACCCTATCTTCAAATTAAAAAAAACTACAGATTCAGTTTCTCAGAAATAAGGTTGGATCCATTCTGAAATGTCCTTCTGAGGTGTGTTCAATTTAGTAACAAATTTCAACTGCATAGATTTAGCTCAGCTGTTCCATGTACACATTAAATAACTGTCCAAGATAATCTAAGCGAACACACACGGTAATTTTTTTTTTTTTTAATCAGATACCAGGGATTGAACTCACGACTGCCTGCTTGCAAGGCAGGCACTTATGCTGCTGAGCTAAATCCCCAGCCCCACACGGTAATTTTTTAACAGTCAGGTAAAAGGTTTTGTTGAGTTGTTTGTAGCATCTGCTTACATATAGCAACCAAAAGATTCACATCTCAGAAGGCAAGGAGAAGAGACAATCAGGTATGTGAGCTCTGTACCTAACTGGTATCCAGAGGAGACCACTAACTTCCTCAAATGCTGTCTGCTGACCCTTCCCTTTTACAGGACACGGTGTGGTCTGTGTCCTCATGGTCATCCTAGAAGACGCACACTGGCCGTGCTGACAGTAACGACAGAACAGCAGAGGCCCAAGAGCTTTGTGCTTCCACCTTCCCTACTGTCTTGAGAGGCCAGAAGGCCAAGCCTTCTGGTCTCACAAATGATCAATGCGAGCCCAAGAATAGAAGGGAAAATGGGGGAAAGGGAGAGATATGTAATCCATGTCAACCAGGGGGCAAAAACGGTATACACATTGCACAGTCATCCCCGAATCATTCACCCAGCGCACAAGACACCTGCATTCAGTTGTCCAAACGATCCTGGCACAAATCTTTCTCTTCAGTGAACTCAGAGAAATCAGCAGTATAATTACTGCTGATAAGACTTTTTTATATACATATACATACATATATACATGTTTTTTCTTTCAGTTTGTCACACTAATGAAACACCATAATGTTTACACATGTGTCTTATTTATTAGTAAATTATCTTTAAAAATAAAAACATTCACTACTATATAAAAACTGTTTCTAATATCCACTCAAGACTTTTCCCCAATAGAAACTAAAAACAGAGAAAGGAAGAAAGAATGAAGTACAAAGAGACAATATAAACGAATAGTTAATGCAAGGAAAGGCTCACTGAAAAGTGCATGAAATTAAAAAAATAAGCTGGGTCATTCAGGATACATGCAGTACTTTAAAGTAGCTCAGGAATTCTACATGCAGTCACGATAGACTGGAAACTGGAAACAAAATCTCTTCAAACAATGGACAGCAGTTAGCGCAGGACAGGAATCTTAAGGAAAGGCAAATGAACAAGGTGAGTGTGAAGGTCTTACTGTGCTAAACAGATAATTCTGCGTCTGAAGAGGCAGAGGAAGGAGGGAGATAGGCAGAGAAAGACCTTCAGAATGTGCATATGTTTGCACTGAATCTGTTACTCAACACGACTGCATTTATAGAGCCCAACTCACCCAGGGAAGGAAGAAAGGAGAGGAGGGATGAAAGGAGGGAAAGAAAGGAAGCAGGCAGAAAGGAGAGAAGAGGGAAAGGAATCAGGCAGAAGGGAGAGAAGAGGGAAAAGGCTGGTTGTGGGCACTTGGGAGGCTAAATAGGGGGACTGTGAGTTTGGGCCTAGCCTGGATTCCACAGCAAGTTAAAGGCCAGTTTGGAACACAGGAAGACTATCTCCAAAACTGAACAAAGGAGCCGGGCATGGTGGTTCATGCCTGTAATCCCAGCACTTGGGAGGCTGAGGCAGAAAGATCGTTGCAAATTTGAGACCAGCGTGGGCCACAAAGTGAGCTCAAGGCCAGCCTGAACTGTATAGTGAGACCCTGTCTCCAAAAACAAAACAAAACAAAACAAAACAAAACAAAACAAAACTGAACAAATGAATGAACAGACCAGGATCTGTTGAGTATTTCTCAGAACTTACACAGGACTGGGAGGTGTTTAAATTCTGACCAACTAAAATGTTATAATTTGGATTTGGAACGTCCCCTGAAGGTTTATGTGTTAACAGCCTGGTGCCCAGTACAACTGTCGAGGAATGATAAGTGACTGGGTCATGAGGGCCCTGGTCTCAGTGGCTTAATCCATTCAAGGATTCACACGGAATGGACTATTGGGAGGTGTGGAAATTATGAGGTAGGGTTAGAGTTAGGAAGCTGAGAGAAGTAGGTCACCAGGGACCCACCCTGGAAGGGTTTATCTTGTCCCTAGCCCCTGTCTTTCTTTCCGTCCCTCCTTCCCATCTGCTAGGAGGTAAGGCACTTTGCTCCAAAACTCTAGTAGTTAATTAAAAAATTAACAGACATATACCAAAAAGCAGAAAAACATGACCTATTAAAATAAACTGGGAGGCCGGGGATATAGCTCAGCAGCATAAGCGCCTGCCTGGCAAGCATAAGGTGCTGACTTTGACTCCCAGACCAAAAAACAAACCAAACTTGGTAGAAATATACCCAGAGAAATATACCCAAGAGAAATAGCATGATGGCAAATAACTACAACCCCTGCTATTTGGGAGGTTGAGGCAAAAGGGCTGCAAATTCGAGGCCCAGTCAGGCATGTGGCACATGCCTATAATCCAAGCACTTGGGAGGCCAAGGCAGGAAGATCCCTGCAAGTTCAAGGCCAGCCTGGGATACATAGTAAGTTCAAGGTCAGCCTAAACTACATATTAAACCCTGTCTCAGAAAAAACAACACACAAACACACACCTTTTTAAGGCCAGCCTGGGCAATTGAGCCCCTATCTCAAAATTTAAAAATAATTTGAAGAAGGGTTGGGGATGCAGCTCAGTGGTAGGATGCTTGTCTAGCATGCATGAGGCCCTGTATTCAATCCTTACTACTACAAAAACAAAACAAAAGCAAAACTGAACAACAAAAAACATTAAGTGAGAAATAATATTAATCTTACACAAATTGTTTTAAAAACAGAGGGAAGAAATACTCTTCAACTAATTTTATAAGGCCAGTATTATTCTAATATCAGAGATAACACACTGTAGTAAGTTAAAACTGTATGTTATAAACCCCAGCTTATAGGATGGCAAAAACATCAACAGTAGACATAAAATGGAATAAAAGAAAAGTATAAACTAATAATCCTTCATAATCACTGACATGAAAATAACTAGCAATTCAAATTCTGTAAATCAGAAAATAAATACTGTGGCATGACCCTGAAGAATTTATCCCAGAAATGTTAAGATTGGTTTAATATTCAAAAAGCAGTCACTACAGTAACAGACTGAAGTAAAACATCTACCTGATCATTTCAGTAGACGCAGAAAAGGCATTGGCAAAATGCAACACCCACTCAAAACCTCAGCAGATTTATAAGAGAAGGAAATTTCCACAACCTAATAAAGCCAATCTGTGGAAACCCGCAGTTAGGCTGAGGGTATGGCTCATTGCTACAACCTGAGCAGAGCATGCCTAGCATGCATTTAACGCCTAGTACCATCCCATCCCCCAAATAATTGCACCAGGAATAGGTAAAGATTTACTAAATAAAACACTAAAGCTTCACTCCTTTAAAAAGGAATGAATTAGCTGAGGATTTATTAGCTCAGTGACATAAGCACCTGCCTGGCAAAGTGTGAGGTTGTGAGTTTGATCCCTGGCACCAATACATAAATAAATAAAATACGTAAAAAAAAATTAAAAAGGAATATATTGAGCCAGGTGAAGTGGTACATGCCTGTAACCACAGCACTCTAGCGGCCTGGAATCTTAGTGAGTTGTTTGTTTTTGGAGACAAAGGCTCCCTATGTGGTTCAGGCTGAACTTAAACTCACTATATAGCCCAGGCTAGCCTTGCACTCACAGCAATCCTCCTCCATCAGCCTCCTGAGTGTTAAGATTACAGGTGTGTGTCACCATACCTGGCTCAATTTAACGATTCGGAAAGACCCTGTCACAAAATTTAAAATTTTTAGAAAGGGCTGGGGACATAGTTCAGTGCAAAGGCCCTAGGTGTAAGCCCTACTAATACTGAAAAAATAAAGAAAAAGACAGTATTAACTTGATTTTCATGAGAATCTAATTACATTAAAATTGATCTTCATGAAAATGACTGAGGTAGGGGTTTATCTTGGTAGTAAAATGTGTATTTTGCATGCATGAAGCCCTGGATTGAATGTCAAGGATTCTTCTCATTGTACTCCCACCTTCCATCTGGGAACTCCATAATTCTCCCTAACAAATTAAATAGACCCTAAGTAGCAACCAACAGTGCTCAGAAGAATTTTCTGCTTGGCACCAGCCGTATGAGAGTTTTGAGTGTTTACGTACCTGGAAGCCTGGCAAACTCAAATCATTTGCCGAGCTCTGGAACTTACAGTTTCCTATCTTTACTAAGGACACCTAATGATGCTTCTGTTTTCATCTTTTCATGAAACTAAAGCAAGGATGCAAGGTATTAGATAGTCATCGCTAGAGGAAACTGAATAAGGGTCATCAGGCAACAATTTATGGATTTACAGTGAGACAGTATTTCACTGAGGACTCCAGGAGAAGAGAAGGCTTCTTCCTAGACTTATAAAGGGCCCAGTGGGGCTGGTGTAATCATTCCACATACATCAACTGAGAGAGGCCATGGAGGACACATAGGCAGAGGTCTAACGAGAAAGTAATGATCTTCATATGCACACTGTGACGCTTTCGAAGGCAGGTACGGGCTGTGTGTTTTTATAGCTCTTAGCTTGGCATAGCAGGTACTTTTGTATTTCTGTGTAGAGGAGAAGAAATCTGGGGAATTTAAAGCCCAGGCATCCCATTCCTTGTCTTACAGCACTACAACACTCAGAGGCAGAGAATTCTTAGACCAAAGTAGGTCTAGAGAGCTTCCTTTGCAGATAACTTCATGTGGCTGAGAAAGGATTAAAAAAACAAAGCAGCCTAAGCATAGAAACTAGAACAGCAACCTTAAGGATAGCACAGATCTCCACTGACTGAGCACTGTAAGCGTCCTCACTGGATGCTTACAGTGACTTTCTATCCAAGGTAAGCTAAGTCTTTCTCCAGGGTACACCTGCCTAACAGGTATTTCTTCTATATAGCTACCATGCACACAACATGCAGAAATTTGTGTTTTTCTTCCCTCTTCTCTCTCTCTCTCTCTCTCTCTCTCTCTCATACCAGGGACCAAACCAACGACCTCACACTTGCCAGGCAGGTGCTTACACTGCTGAGCTAAATCCCCAGCCCTTCTCTATTTTTTCATAACTCTTACACTTCGGGACTAACTTCAGTTTTAGAATGTATTTAAGCTGGCCAGTTCTCCCAGTCCAGCCGTGTCTTCCAAGCCTGCTACCAAAAGGCTCTCCACTGCCCTGAGATTTATTCATCTGACAGGCGGGCTTTGCCCTTCAGCAAGGCGGGCCAGATAATGAACCTTACACTGGGTGATTCGTGAGAGGCCATCAGCTGGTTAAAGGAATAGTGACAGCAACTTTCTTTAATTTCCCTAGGTAGTCACCCCCCACCTCCCTGACTTCATTTGGCTGAAGCCCTAGACACCCCTTGTGAAGCTTTTTTTGCACTAATTGCAGATCCAAGATATCCAGGGCTTTCCCGTGCACAAGAAAGGCATCCAATCACACTAAAGGCAGCCAAGACGATGGAGGTGGCGGAAACACCACAGCACAGACACATACTCTATCAGGACATCTCTTCTTGGCAGCTTGTTGCAGCTGGACCTTGCCCAGCTCCAGGCTAAGGGCAGGTGTCTCTGCACTCCCTACCTGGGGCTCCTTTCCTTGAAAACATATCATATCTCAGAGGAAACAGGGAACACCCTTTTCTGATCTTACTCACTGGCATCTCAACATGAGGTCTCTGCCTCCTTGCCAGACTTTGCTTAACCCATCCTTCTTTTTGTCTGTGTATGTGTATGTGAGTCTTTTTGAGATAGGGTTCTTTATGCAGTTCAGGCTGGCCTTGAGCTCACTTTGTAGCCCAGGCTGGTCTTGAACTGACAACGATCCTCCTGCCTCAGCCTCCCGAGTGTTGGGACTGCAGGTGTGCAGCACCACGCCCATCCACCCATCCTTTCTTTTTTTTTTTTTTTTGGTACCGGGGAATCGAACTCATGACCTTGCGCTTGCCAGGCAGGCGCTTAAGCCACTGAGCTAAATCCCCAGCCCCACCCATCCTTTCTTAATACACAGAAGCCTTCACAGAAGTCCTGCTTGCGCCAGCTGTGGTGGGTCACCAAAATTTCGGGGCAGCCTGAACTACATAGAGATCCAGGTCTCAAAGCAAAAGCAAACCAACAACAATCCCACTTGTGAGCCACACAATTTCATTTCCATTTTAAGATGACAACACCCTTTACACAGGATGACAAGCCAAAACGCGATTATGCTGCTTAGCAAAAGTATTTCTAATCAACACAGCTTACAACAGAGATACAAGTTTGTGCCCCAACACTTCCAGCCTCTGTGATATTACCACAGTTGGCAAACCATGCTCTTAGAAACACACTTTTTTGTGGAGACAGAATTTCACTATTTAGCTCAGATTGGTCTTTTTTTTCCCCCCTAAAATCCATTTTATTCAAGGATAAAAAGAGAGGAAAAAAAGAGAAAAAAAAGAAGATGAAGAAAAGAACTACAACAAAATTTTAAAGCACATCAATCAGGGGGCAATAATGGTACATACATTGCACACTATCGTCCCCAAATCATTCATCAGAGTATAAGACATCTGCATTCAGTTGTCTAAACAATACCAGCACATATCTTTCTCTTCAGCCAACTCAGAGAAATCAGTAGTATAACTATCTTATTTATATATATACACATATACATGTTTTTTCCTTCAGTTTGTCACACTAATGAAACAATATGATCTTTACACATGTGGTTTATTTATTTCACTAGTGTTCTTATTTCACTAATATTCTCAAGTTGCATCCATTTACTTATAAAAGTCTCCAGTTTGTCATTCTTTTTTTTTTGTACCAGGAATCGAACTCAGGACCACGCACTTGCAAGGCAGGTGCTTATGTTGCTGAGCTACATTCCCAGCCCTAAGTTTATCATTCTCTATGGCTCAGCAGTACTCTGTTATATAAAAATATCACATCTTTTTTATCCATTCCTCAGTTGATGAGCATTTAGGTTGTTTCCAAAATCTAGCTATTATAAATGGTATTGCTATAAACATGGATGCACATATATCACTGGGGTATGATTTTTTAAATTTCTTTTGGGAAGATACCCAGAAGGGGACTAGCTGGGTTGAATGGGATCTCTAGTCCTAGTTTTTTGAGGAATCTCCACGCTAATTTCCACAGTGATTATACCAGTCTACACGCCCAACAGTGGAGAGAGTTCCTTTTCCCCACAGCCCCTCCAGCATTTGTTATTGGTTGGTTTCTTGATACTAGCCATTTTTTCCAGGGTGAGGTGGCATCTTAGTGTTGTTTTAATTTGCATCTCTCAAATGACCTGTGAACATTTTTCAGGTATTTGCTCTTTGTATTTCTCTTCATCTGAGAAGTGTATTTATCTCAGATGCCCATTTCAGGATGGTCTTAAACTTGGAATCCTATCTCTGCCTCCTCCTACTCCTCCTCTTTTCATCTTTTTTTTTTTTTCTTTTTGTCTTTTTGAGACAGGGTTTCCCTATGGGGTTCAGGATGGCCTTAAACTCACTTTGTGGCCTATGCTGGCCTCAAACATGAAGTAATCCTTCTGCCTTAGCCTCCTGAGTACTGGGATTACAGGCTGTGCCACCATACTCAGTTTGAGCCATTACTTAGGAAAAAGACTAGAGTGGAAATAAATTTCCCAAAGATCTTCTGAAAGAAAGGAGGGCCTAAAAAACAAGCTCAAGAGAAAAGCCCTATTTAAGCACTCCTATCTAGTAACTGGACTGAAAGCTCCTTCTTAAATCACACCAAGAAAGCAAGGACTACTATCTCCTGTAATCTCTTCAAAAGCTGATGAATGCCTACTAGGGCTCCTACTAGCCTCAACTTTGTCCCTCCTCTTCTTCCCACTGCCGGTGAAGATTCACAGCTGCCTGACTGAGGAAGACCAGAAGTCACGACAACACTCACACCTAACTGGAAAAATGCTGAGTAGAGAGACGAACAATAAACCAAACTCTTCTCTGCATTCATCCCACTTGGCTGTAGGACATTAATTTTGAGATGTTTTGTTTTTTGAACAAAACTGACCTACTATTTTATTTTTTCAAATCCACTTTATTCAAGGATAAAAAGCAAGAGAAAGAGAGAGAAAAGAAGAAAAACAGAGTTTTAAAACACATAAAAATTTCATGACCTACTATTTTAAAGACAAAATGTAGTGTTCTGCCTTTTAGATTTTGAACCATATATTATCTATTAAGTAAAACTTTTTGAAACCTTTTTTTAAAAAAATTACCATGTAGGGCTAGGGATTTAGCTCAGTGGCTTAAGTGCCTGCCTGGCAAGCACGAGGTGGTGAGTTCGATCCCGGGTACCAAAAAAAAAAAAAAAAAAAATTACCATGTCCCTTTGGTGTGTAGAAAAATCTTCGCTTCTCTCAGTGAATGCTCCTGGACACTTGCCTGGAGCAGACTTTTCTCTTGTGAATGTGCCACACGACACCAGGGTCCTCCACACAGGTGTTTCTGCCCAGCGGGAAGGCGAAGTCTCCAGCCCCCTATTCGGTACCTTCTGTCCTCAGCGAATGGACCCTTTCCAGTCGGGACCTCTTCCCATCCCCCAGGAACAAGTCATGTTACATACAAGTCATTCTCTTTCTGCTTCTCCCTCCCTCTCACCTCTTCCTTCAGGACAGCTGACATATGCCGATGCATACAGGCCCCAGTCTGTTCAAATGGAAAAAGCTCACACTCTGCAGTTAGCTAGACCTAGGCTGATGCTATGACTTTGCCACCAATAGCTGTATTACCCTGGATAAAATAGTCTCTTGAGTTCCTCATCTATAAAACAATAGTTATACCTGTCGCAACTAGCTGTTGTAAGAATTAAGTAAAACACCCTTATAAAACTGACCAATTTACTAACTACAAGTTATTCCTTTCCTTTTATCTATTTGTATCTGTTTTTAATCCAAGATACTCTTTCCCCTACTTAGGGCCTCCGGTAGTACAGCTGACCTCCCAGTCCAACTGAAAGTGGTCATCCTAGCAGCAAATAATCAGATGACACTCCTACCTTGTGAGACCCTTGTGAGATGTTGGCATAACCTAAAGTTGATTACTGAGGATAAGCTGCTTATAGGAAAAACCCTCGTCTCTGTGTTTTCTGCTTTAATGAATCCAATAAAAATCAACTTATGCCAAAATTTTTTTCTGCCAAACAGGTTAACTGAAATCAACAAAGACAGAATCTAAACAAAGACAACAAGGAAGGCATGGTTAGACGGCCAGCACTTGTGTCACATGCTCACATCACTCAGTTCCCACAGCGCCCATTGCTCCTGGCTACAGGGAGGCTACTGTGGACAAACACATTGCCACGAACAGGAAACTTGAGCGACAACTATCTCCGGAATCTTAAATCTTGGATCTCCAGCACAAGTCTCTGCCATGCCTGCCTTGTACGATGATCAGGGTCTGAATTAAAGCCAGAAAACGAGAAAACGTTGCAGGGGCTCTCAGAGCAAATGACTTGGTGGCCTAGATTGGCCTTTTGGGACACAGTGCTGCCTTGGGGAGGATGTTTATTGAAGTGGTTCCTATAGGCAAAGTGAGCACATTTATTTTCTGGTCAAAAAACCCTGCTACAGGGGCTGGGGATTTAGCTCAGTGGCATAAGTGCCTGCCTGGGAAGCACAGTCGTGAGTTTGATCCCTGGTACGGATTAAAAAAAAAAAAAAAAATTGAGAGTCCAAGATCATTTAGGGCTGGGGATTTAGCTCAGCGGCATAAGCGCCTGCCCGGCAAGCACAGGATCGTGAGTTCAATCCCAAGTACCACAAAAAACAAAAATAAAAACAAACAAAAACCTGCTACCCAAGACAAAACCACCCTGCTACTCAGCATTACAGCCCTTCTGTCGGTCTTCAGCCTGCCTGGCCTGTGAGAACTGCGAAAGCTGGCTTCCCACGGTAGGAGCATTCACGCTTAACACGACCCACTCACTCCCTGCCCCACCCCACCCAGTGGTTAGTAAGCAGTGACTAGCCCCCAAAACTACAGCCTCAGGCAAGCTTCCTTCAGCTATTTCTCGGTTCGTTCTCTCTCCACTCAACCCCTGGGTGAGACCCAAGCTTCTTGGGAAGCTTGCTTGCCTCATGAACCGGGACTCTCCTTTCACCCGCACCTCGCTCCTCTCTGAGAATAAAGCTAGGTTTCACCTGGCCCCTCCACCCTGGCCCTGGGACTCAGCTACATCTCCAGCCCCTTTCACTTTTGTTCTGAGACAGGATCTCCCTGAGTTACGCAGGCTGGGAGTGAACCTGGGACTCTCCAGCCTTTCAGAATGCTGGGGTATGGGCATGTGCCACCAGGCCAGGCTTTCATTTGGATTTCTAAATACCCAGCAGTTACTTGTAATGACTCTCAGGTAAGGAGAAAGTCAAAAAGATTTAGAAAGCTTACTAATAGAAACAACAAAACTTAGCAGCTTCTAACAATGCCTTATTTTGTCATAATATTCCTTTTCTTTGCAGTGCTGGAGATCAAATCCCAGGACCTGTACATGCTAGGCAAGTGTTCTACCACTGGGCTACAGCCCCAGCTCTGTTAAAACATTTCTGAGGATATGTCTGCAATATGCACCATTATACAGGCCTCATCTGAATCCAAAAACCTAAAGTCTAGTGAGGGTGGAAAAAAGAAATAATGGGAAGTGAAACTCCATGGAAATTCCTAATGTAAAAGCTTATGAATCTTTTTTTTTAATAATTTTATTTAAAGAGGAAAAAATAAAACAAAATAAAACAGAATAAAGGATAGCAACAATACAGTATTCCAAGGAAAAAAGGAAAAGTACAACAACAATAAAACCTAAGAAATTATTACTTGACTAATTACATACTGACTTCTTGGAAATAGTTGTTCAAATTACAAAGTTAAAACATGTAAAGTAGATATTCAAACAGTGAGACTGTTAATAGTTCTGCTCCACGATCTGACAAAAACAACAATATGGTCATCCATATTACCCACTCAAATATACATGCAATTATATCAATAGGGTAAAATTAAACACAACAAAACAGAGCAAAGCAGATCACAAGAAAGCAATGTAAGACATAAATTTCAAAGCTAGACAATTCGAGATATTCACTATCATATTGACTCTTGTTTTCTTCCAAATAGTTGTCCATATTGTCACATATAGGGAATTCACATGAAACAACCTAGTATGGAATTGATCTGAGCAGGACGAGGAGGGCATTACAGGTCTTCAAGACCAGACATTAGGGAAGCCATGAATGGCTGACATAGTGTCTCTCATTCTCCTCAAAACAGCTGTCCATACCTTAATGTGTTTTGAACTTAAACAAGGCAAAGCAAGCTAAGATCACTTTGAACAAAAAGTGATAGTTTGGCTGGACTTCACATCATGACATTATGGAATCAGCACTGGGTATTGTAGTGTCTCTTTTTCTTCAAAGTAGTTGTTCATTTCAACATGTGTTATATAGTTGATTCTTGTAAACTGTTTATAAGCTCTACACATGCGTGAGTCTCTACATGTATATATATCATTTCTGTATGAGCAGGAAAAACAAAACAAAGCAAGATAAAACAATTCCTAGAAAAGCATGAGGCAGAAAAGTCACATAAAACCGTAATACAAGGTGATCTACAATGGTTACCATGGTGTCTCAGCAGTATATAACAACATTAATAAAAACAAAGCATTAGAGACAGTATAAGACTTCAAAAGCAAGTAATAATCAAACCAGAGTGGGTATCTTAGTGAATCTTGTCATCTTCAGTGTAGTTGCCTATACTCTTAGACTTGATGCTATCCATCACAACAGATTTA